>KN496685.1:6778-22006 GCA_000787155.1 Scartelaos histophorus | reverse complement strand
CTCAACAGGCTAATGCCGGATTCAAATGGAAGCGAGCCCATTTAAGATAACTATAACAGGGATGTAATAGAAAAATTGTTATTGCACCTGCTGTTTTGACATAGCAACCAAAGTCTTTTTAAATGTTGGATATTGTTATAATAGGGAAAGCATAGTACCAAAATAAACATCCAGACCCAATTTTGTGAAGTGTTATTTCACGAGTGCCAGAATTTTTAAGCTATAAGGCGATGCATTTCCACACTTATCTAAAAGGGAAGTTTGGGTGCTGTCAGCTATCTCTTCGTTTATGTAACTAAGGACCCACAAGTGTCTGTGTAACACGACAATACTAAGTTTAGCTGTGGAGACAAGGCAGTTTTGCTGAGTTATGGTTTTAATGGCTTCAGAAACTGTTATTATTTAACACCCACTTTGACAAGTAACTTTCTCACTATATTATTCTGTCACTTGCCTGTTCATTCCAAATATTTTGGAAGCAAGTTTTATACAGATTAGGGTTGTTCTGATGGATGATGTCAATTGTGATGCCACACCCAGTCCTGTCAGAATCATGAACTGATGTTCTATATGCCTAGTTGAACTAAAATGTTTGCAGCGATTGCACTGTAAATTAAATCACAAATATAATTACTATGCATGCTAGTTTAAGGCGCCTGCATGACATGTTAGTCTGTGAAAATACTTTGTGGCCACACAATAATTATTTTTAATCTCGGCTTCGCTGTTTTTTTCCTTACACTGTACTTGTAACTTAAAATATTTTGGAAGGTCCGGTAAATACTGCTACTAAAAAATACTGGAACTAAAAAGTATTGTACTAAAAAACTAACATCCGCTCATTAGTTTCAGCCAACACACTTGCGCTCTGTGCAAATGTATTGCACAAACAAGGTTCATGTTTAACAAGTTCAACACGTTCTACATGTGTCCAAACAAAACGCAGTGTGTCATCTTACCAGAAAAATAGAAGAGCTGAAGAAACAGCTTGTAGCGTGAAACTTGCAGTGCATTTATAGTGTCTCAAAGCTAAAGTGCATTATAATAAATCCACATCCAGGCACAGCCTGCAGTGCTGGCATAACATTTAAGCCAAACGGATAATATATGTCAAAATCATGCTACTCATTGGTAAATATATCCAGCGGGTGTGAGTAAAGATGTACAGTATACAAACTATTCTGCAAAAAGTTCTCCATTAATCTCCTCCATCCAGGTAACCGCGTACTAAAGTAAGTGCACGTGTGTCATGCGCTTGATATAAAGTGCCAAATACGAGAAACAAAAGTGAAACTTAAAAGCACATCAGTCAGAAGTGCCTCTTCTTAAATGGAAGCTTTTTTGCCTTTTGTGCCAAAGCCCTAGATAACAATTAAGCCCCCCTCCTCCCGATATCATTGTCCATCACAATGATTTACTGTAAACATCGTCCTGCCTATTAAGGGGACATCACCCAATCCTATTAAAGATCACTATTCTCTCTCATGGTGACTTGTTTATTTCCAAATAGTTCAAGAACATAAAAAAGTTTAAGTGCATTTGGGTAATTCAAAGTATAATTTCACAAACCCACAACAAACATTAGTAGCATTATCTGTCTTATTCAAAATATAAATATAAAAATTAAATAATAAAAAGAAAATTAAGAACACATTTATCTTGTCTAAATACACTGTTCATACATAGTACATTTTCCCCTGGTGGTGAAAATAATCCATTCCCTGACTTTAGCCTGAATATGAGAGTGCATTGACTGTAAGAGGTAATTAAAATGAAATCTCTGGATAGTCACAGCCAATAGAAATAATTAGTTTTTAGGCTCAGGCTGATCGATCACCTGGACTCATCTATTACCTACTCAAGTCATACCATGCGTTCTGTTTGTACACCAATGTGGAGCAATAGTGTCCCCGGAGGTGCCAATCACTATGTTTACATGTACACCAGGAAAATCAGTGACTTTTCTAAATGCCCCAAAATTATGACTGAGGTTTTCCTGGAAGAGCTCAGTAACACATCTGGAGAAGCCGATACGTACTCAGATATGAAGTAAAAAACAGAAAATATCAGCCATGTGTTTGAATGTTTACTGCCTCATTTTAGATCAGCAGCTATGATACACTTCAGCCTCTACAAGAGCATGTTGCTTTGTTGTCCACTACGTTAAAGTGAAAATGAAACTCACCGGAGCTTCAGTGTAGGCTATATTTGTGCTGTGGAGAGCAAATAAGTTATGAGCACACTGTTTCAAACATGTCTGAAAATAAAATCAAAATAAAATCAATGAGATGTTGCTTATCTAGTGTGGGAATATGTCATAGACCGTGTATATGAATGGAGATGGCTAACGCGCTAACCGCTCCGTGCCAAATAGGAAGTGCGACAGGAGGCTCTTCCAGCTCCTTCTGACTTTGGCTCCCGTTGACTTACTAAGAACTTGTTCTGACTTTGGCTCCCGTTGACTTACATTAAGAACTTGTCGCCTCTCTCTCTGTAACTGCTGCGGTTAGCCTTGTCATTTTGGTCTTAAAATGTTCTTATTAACCCGCCCTAGATTATCCTGATTTTTTTATTTCGATATTTTGTTCCTAAATAAAGATATGAACATAAATAATGGACCAATCAGATGCCTTCATTCCCCGAGGTCGCTCCCACTAGCGTTAGCAACAGATTTGATTGACAACCGGTGCGTCTCTAAGTAACCTCCTTCCTGCTCTCCCGCCCCTCCACTGTCGGGGGAGTGGCCCCGTTTGGACAGGTTTGACATGTAATAAAACTATCATTATAACACTGCCATTTTGTTTGTGGATGTAACTGTGTCGGCTGATAGTTCGTCAAGGAGTGCATCTTTCAACTTGTTAGAGAACTTGTTGCGTTGTTGTACTTTCTAATTTGTTCTGTTAGTCTTAAATATAGCAAGAGAGCTTCATTTACAATTCGTCATGGCTTCTTCGGCATTGAATGACTATTTGTTATTACAACCGTTTTAGTGCTTATACTAAATTACTACAGACACCTGAACACATTGTAGCCCCAGTTTGCACCTATTCAGTTCTTTGCCCTGCATGTAGACTGGGACAAGAAGATACTCATTTTGAGGCAAAAACTTGAATTTGAATTTGGTTGCTTAGCAAACTCAAATTTCTCTGTGTATGTCAAGTTAATGATTGTAATGTGTTGCTCCTCAGTTGCCCCCATTATTATCATTGGATGCACAAAGACTAGCAACCTCATACCATAGGAATAGAAATTGGATTATTTTGTGTGTTAGCGTTTATGTGTGCTACATCTCCAACGCAGATCCATTTTGTGTTCTTGATAGCACAATCACTATTTTCTCATTTGATCAAAGTGGGTTGACCTTTTGTCCCTCTTCTTTTGTCCAGGGTAGCCATTCTTCTGTCTACCTACCTGCCGTTTAAGGACATTCATAAAACGCTTCATTATTAGCTCCAGGAATCCTCTCTATGCACACGTTGTCTGCAAACATAATAAGTGCTAACTCGACCGCTCTGTAATGTTATGAGAGCCTAACAAGAGAGCCATTATGTCCATTGACCATTTAATAAAGTGTAGATGCAATATGTTCTGGCCTCAAGGCACTGAGCATGTAGCCTATCATAGCTTGAAGATATTTGAACTCTTTAGACTGCCCTCATTCACCCCCAGTGTTGGTGTAAGTGTTATCTGGATGGCTGTCACTTGCACGGTGCTTGGAGATGCTCTTCACTTAATAGCTCAAGAAAATAGCCTAACAACATATCTGTTTCGTTTTCTAGTTACACTTGGGGTCCCCATAAAATATATTTGTATAAATCAAATTGGGTTTTTAACTAAGGATTGTTGTTGTGAAAAGTGCACTGCGTAACTTTTATGGTCTGTCGCCTTCTCATCTCCATGGAGATGCTCTTGCTTTGCCTAAAATCTTCTCTGTATAGCACTAAACATCTGTCCAGCATTTATTTCATCACAGGTTTTTTAGTTGAAGCAAAACCCTTTAACACATGCATTCATGTTACAGGGATTGTCTCTGCACAGACCTTACCTGTAACTTGACCTGGTGAAGAGTCTGCGGAGATATGTTTATTACCATACTGTAGTAAAAATTTCAACCTAAAGCAAAAGCATCTCCACAGATAGAAACAAGTGATGGACTCCTACCAGTAAAGTTCTGCAGTGCACCTTTAATGTATGCTTCCTTACATTACATTACATTATATTTGAGTTTATTTATTTGCCAAAAAAGATAATAGAGTAAAGACGCATTGCAAATGTTTCCATATGGTTTAGTAGGTTCTAATTGGGCTCTGTCTACCACTAGAGCCAGCTAACATGAACTCGACTTGAATATACTGCTCTGTATTCTTCAGTAGCTAATGTCACAGACTGCAGCAGCACAGTTTAATAAAATTGTCAATGGCAGTTTGCCTGTACAACACTATCACTGTCTGTACTTTATTCTTTCATTCAAGCTGTTGTAATATGTATGTAATAAAACTGAGTCGGAATTCCCATTTTGTTCTCAACCTTCACCAATTTTAAATGTCCCTTTTACCTTTATTATGTTACGCAAACAAGTAACACGTCTAAAGCTCTGTTACTCAAGTTATTAGCCTATCTGAGCTTTCTTTTAATGCAATCTGACCTGAAGAAATTAGTTTAGCTGCAATTACAACAGGTAAGCTGATAGGTGCTGTTCAAAAATAAGTATCGGTACAGTACAATTACAGTCACAAGCTAGTTAGAATTCAGGTAGTCACTTTTTTGTTGAAAATCAAAATCACTACTTTCTCATTTGATCAAAGTGGGCTGACCTTTTGTCCCTCTTTTGTTCATGGTAGCCATTGTTCTGTCTACTTACCTGCTGTTTAAGGACATTCACCAAACGCTTCATTATTAGCTGGTAATAATAACAAAAATAGTATTACGGTTGTGGTTAGTATTATCATCTTTTTCTATATATTGTTGTTTCCTATTACTGTTTTTTTTTTTAATCACTTATTATGTATCTGTTAATATTTTTGTGTCTTTTTTGTTTAACATTCTGTGTCACATCTGACAAATATCTGGTAGAGTTACATTTCTGTTAGGTAAGAACCTCTGTCCTTGATTATGTCTGGGTGGATGTGTGTATTGTTGTGCGTCTGTCTGGGTAGTGATGTGTGAGTGTGTGTGCATGTGTGTTGTTATTTTTTATGTTTAAAAATGCAGTTAAAAGCTTTATTTAAAAAAAAGAAAAGGAAATCAGATCAAATCCATAAACTGGATGTGATATATATTTTCTTGAGTTTTCAGACCATCTTAAAACTTTTTTGCAATGTTTTAATATGTGCATTGTGTCACCATGGCAGCTTCTGACCATTCTGTTATAAGCACACAGGCAGGACACCCCCAACGTGATGCTACTGCAAAATATCAATACCGAGATGTTGGTTTGAACAGGGGCAAGAACGCATTGTTTATCTTTGTTTCTTTTTATTTTACTCTGTCGTTTTCATTTGCAACAGCATGCTTTAAACATGTTAAATATTCATAGTCCAGACCTGTTCACTAAATGAGATGCGGCCAAGGAAAAGCTGCTTTACTGATTTCCTCGTTTCCTCCATGTGAACTGTAAGCTACTGCAGCTTTTGTAAATGCATATCTTACTCTGCTGGCATGTCACTGACACATTTCATAACATGTCTCTTTTTATTCCCATAAGAGGAGTTACAAAAGAAACCTGACTCTTCAGATAGTTGTGGACCCCTTCTTGTCTTTGCTCCAAAAGCAATTCCCCAGAAACAGGAGATATGAAATTGTAATTCTGCTGCAGACCAATGGTATGTGACGCTTGGGTGAATTATAGATGAAAGCAGAAGGGCCTGGGTGCTGGAGAGGGGACAAGTCACATGACAACATGAGACATTCACACACTGCGCTCAGATCGATAGGTTTCCATACAGTGTACACTCCAGTCAACTACAATTGCACTGAAGCAACATGTTCATTTCAACTGTTGTTATATATTGATACTTTGCAGCTGATGTCATCAATAATCTTGTTTGGTGTGAAGCTAACTGAAAGCACTACTCTGTTAAAAGTTCTGTTACTAAATTTAGACTTAATCTGACCTGAAAGAGCCGACTTTGTTAAACCTCCAACAGGTCAGATGATTTATGCTGTTAAATACTGTACACATTCACACTCATATAATAAAATTACAGTCACAAGCTAGCTAACATTAGCCAACTGTTTGTTGAAAATCAAATAGCTACACATAACCATGGATGCTTGTATTGAACACAGGCCCCTGCAAATCTCTTGTTTAAATGCATTTTTTCAATACAACTGTTGAACATTCCACCAATAGCTACAGGTAGAACATCCCTAGTGTGATGTCACTGCAAAATATCAATAAGCCAAATTTTAACAAATCTACAATAAGCACAGATATGTCAATCGTTTCTTAAAGATGTCCAAACACACATCAGCAAACAATAGCAAAGAGGTCGGTGTATCTTACCCAAGGGGAGCCCAAGTTAGTGTTTTTAATGGTTAATCACTAAAAACTCAAAACTATTTGTGACTGGATTTCAGAATGACTGGTGAAATGATTAAAGACAAGTCCAAAATCAAATGATATGGACTTTGTAATTTGAATTATTAATACAACATAATCAGTTTCCAATAGTGTGCCGTGATGGCTATTTTAAGTTGCCCAGTGACTTTGCCCCCTCCTTGTCCGTGCGCACTCATGCATGTTGTTTGAGCTTGTCTGCTGTAGGAACCCTCATCATGTGTATCTAACTGCTGAGGTCACATCCTCAACCAAGTGAGCCCACCACTGCCCACCGCTCACATTCACTTTTCAAAAATGACAGTCCAAACACATAATGCGTCTGGTCAAACTAGAATGGAAATAATTCAATTTTTCTCTCTGACCGTGGAAAAGCCAGACATTTGCTGGAGGGTAAAACCAAATTGCGTATACTTCAGTACTGAAAAGTTGTTTGCACCCTGTGTGAAAAGTGTAAAAAAGTCAAACTTTTTTTTATTTTGACACAGAATGCTCAAAGAAGCTGTACGTCTTAGTTAGAGATGGCTTTAAAATGCCATAATTTCACAATTTTAATAAACATGTCTCCCTAAATTTGCTGAACAGTGAAAGACATTCTAATGTCATTCTGACCTGTATGTTTACCACATGCCCTCTGCCCATCTGCCACTCTGAGTTAGGCTCTGTACACTTTTCACATGGGTATAAGGGAGCAGTCAGTTGCAGAACTAACATCACACTATGAATGAAAATATCGTCGTATTTGTGGACATGCTTCACTTCACTTAAACTGGTTTGTTCTAATAACACGACATATTGTTCATCTATCCTTCACTTCTTGCATTTTCCAGATGCCAAAAGTTACAGACATAAAAAACAGTAACTTTAAAAATGCACTGTTTTTTTTCCGTTTGAAGAGCAAATGATACTACCATTTTTGTTAAAGGTCCTATATTACGCTTTTAGAAATGTTATAATCTCATCACCTTGTAATGTCATGTAGTCGTAGTATACTGTGTACTGTGTTTTACATTTTTGCTTAGTAGAGACTGGAAATTCCAGGGCTGAAATCATCCCAAATGACTCTGGTGAAGGTGTTTGAGGTTTAAAACCATAGTGGAACACTTCCTGTATGACCTCATGACATCACAAGATGGATGTTTTCAGTTTCAGACAAGAACTCAGCCTAAATATGCAGGGTTTGTGTGTTTAAACATACAATGTGAATGAAACAAAACACAACTCCAGGTATGTCTTTGATGAGGAAACAACATTATAACATAGATCAGAAAATAACATCATATTGGTCCTTCAAAAATGAAAGCAACTGAAAAATGTGCAGTTTGAAAACACTGCACATTTGATACACCTCAGATATATTGCACTCAGCACTATGTAAACAATGACACTTCATTTGGCTGAGTTTTGCCATAAGCCATAACAGTTAGACAAAGCCCCAGAGTCCTTCTCCTGATGGATTCTACATCTTTTTCTCCAGACACGCCTCGTTCCCCTGCTCCCTTCCTTCACACGGAGGGGTCATTACTGCTTTATACTGCTGCTTAATGCAACACTGAAAGTTTAATGACGGGTTATATTTAGTCCCAAGCATATTTGACCAATTTACATATTTTAGCACGAACAGCTGTGGAATCTCCCGTCCTCCTCCAGGCTGGCCCACAGCATATGTCTGCTGTGTGGGGAACATGTAGTCTTGAAATCATATGGAAGAGTCTATTAGCTGCGCTGTGGGTTAATTAGACTAAAGTATAACTCAGGCAGGACATTTGTTTTAGGCCATTTGCTTGTGCATTGTGGAAAATAATATGATTGAAGGAGCTGTGAAGGCCTATACATCATCATGTCAGTTCACATTTTAAATTAAGTAATGCACATGTTTTGCATAAGTCATAAAAGTCAACTGCTTGTTCTGAGAGTTCACACTTCATTGTGAATGGTTATATCCATCTGTGACTCGATTAGAGCACGACCAATAGAAGTGGCTGCAAAACAACTTTGTTTTTGAGCTCTGATCTTCATTTAACATATCTCCCAAGGTAATCTTATTAGAAGCACCAGGTCCCACGGGGCAGTTCTATAGATTTCCTCACTTCCATGTAAACTTAATACACATTTCCACAGTGCAGAGGTCTTTGCATATGCATGAGTAAAGTTGGACAAGTGCTGGACATGACTTGAAGTGTCTGTGGAGCAGCTGGCCTGACTGATGGAGTGGCTGGCTCTGCTGGGATTGTAAGAACACCTAGAGAGCGAGGTGGATTAACATCCCATGCATAAATAAGAAGCTAATGCTGGCAAGCTAATGAGTCCCATTGAAATATAGCAGCCCTCAGTCTGAGAAGAGCCACATGTGCTGTTACACTGATGATCATTTAGCCATTCATTTCCAACGCAATATGTGTAATGCATTTCATTTTATTTGATTATTGAAATGAATAATTTATTCATCATGTCTTCTAGTTACTTCTGGATCACTTGACATTGTAAGTCCTATTGAGTTCATGAGACCCCCTCCACGGCATTGTTGGTAATGCTAAGCTAGCATATAAGATTTCTGATTTTAGCTGTGCATTTTAAACATCAAATGGGATTATTCACCCATTTTTGTGAGTGCTTTGGAAAAACACATGAATAATGCATGAGCACTCAGAGGCTGTGGTGGACCTAATACGATTTTTGGGAAAGATTGTGCTTACTGAGTCATGCCAGGTGAGTGGGACGACGGGGGGCAGAGCAGGTGAAGTGCAAATTGTTCAAGCTCTGACCACAAGCCAGTATAGAAGTTTGAACACTGCCACTGAGTTTTTTTCTCTAGGTCATGCCAAGAGGTTAGAAAGTTTGCACCTGATAAAAGTGTCAAAATGTGTTTTTCAAAATGAACTGCTTCATGGAGTTCAAATAAACATCCAGGATAGACGCTGATTTTGTTGTAAATGCGAGTCAAAAGTTTCAGTCTAATTACTTTTTTGTAGAACATTTGACTATCAGAAACAGAATATTTGGTTTTATATTGTTGATTACTGTGATGGTTGTAATTCACTTGAAACCTGTGGATATTGCACTCTAAAGTGCTTGGAATTGTGTCGTCACACCTCAAATAATTTCAGTTCAGCCAAATGTTAAAACAATGGGGATTTTAAGATTAGCTACAAAACTTGACCTGTTTTTTGCTGCTTTTGCTTGTGCATCTCTGCAGACTTTTTCATGTTTAACGCAAGATCTATAGTTGGAGAAGATCAGATCATTTATTGTTCAGATGAAGTTACACTTTACTAGAATATAGTGAGTATTATTGTATCCATACTCCTGTCATCTCTAAATTGGTGAAGGAATATGGATAATTTTGTGCTTCTTAATCAAAAGGCTTTCTCCAATCTGTTTCTCTATATTTTTCATGTTGACTAATAGAGGGTGCATAAGGTGTGATAGCTTTTAGTGGCTTTTAGTATACTTTTACTTATAGATGACATTAATATGCTGAAGATTGCATCATTATATTCTGACCTTTTACTAGGAGACACTTAGGAGAAGACAGCAAGCAAACATACCTTCAAATGTGGGCTGTTGTGTAAAAACAAGTATTATTGAAATTCAACTTCAGTGCATTTTAGCCTCCTTTTAGTAACCTTTTTTTCTTACTCCCGTTTGTGCTTTCAGCATTTTGACCTTATCGTACCAGGGTCAAGAGTTCAGAGAAGAGCTACGCACTAAGAGCATTCAGACCACACGTATTTATGTTGAAAGATCCTTGTACTTTCATGCAAATCGAGCAGGATTAGGTAGAATCCATTATCTTGCGAGCGATCATCCAGTGTATTCGAGACTGGTAATTATCACGGCCCGGTGGCACTTTGCAATTCTAACTTCCCACAATTACGGCTTACAAGTAATGAACTCCAAGATAAAAAGCAAGTATTCCTTTATCTTTGAACACAATTATCCAAAATATAATGGCTTAGTTCGTGTTTGTGAGGCAGTTTGTGCTGTTAATTCCAGATCATTTAATTAATGCCATATGTAGTCCCTCTCCGGCTGCAGATGAGCGTGCACCTGCTAGCATCTCGGAGAGTTAATCACCTGAACGCTAGGGCCATCATACGTGCAAGCTGTTCTGCAGGAGCCAAGCTGTTCCTTTACCTTACCCAACTATTTGCAAACCGCTTCCAAATGTCTCCCACTGCAAGAATATAAAACAAATTAGAGAGAGGCGGCAAGATCCAGGCGTCAATTCCTTCCAGTGAAATGGCTTTGATAATGCACATTAGACGACAGACAAAACCCAAGCCTTCAACTTTCACTTTGCTGAGTGAGAATACAAATCGGATTTATTTTAGATTGCAGCTCGTCCACAAATGGTAAGGCAAGTAAGACAAATAGCAATTTTTTGTCCCTATGTTTAGATGTATAGGAGACTCACATCAAGCTGTGCAGTGTTGTGTTAAAGTGATGTTATTGTGTGTAATTACCTCTCGGGCTCAGCTTATAGTCCAGGCATTGCATAGTGTCTCAAACATCAATCCATGTATATGCTGTTTATTTTTCTATTGACTTCAGTATTCCCAAGTGCAAAACTTGGCTTTTCAAATGTATATGCACTACTAGTCAAAAGTTTGGGCATACCATCTCCTACCTCTACTTGTTCTATTTAAAGAAGACTCATGGATCACTGGAATCTGTTGATACTTTGCAGCTGATGGCATCAACATTCCCTTGGGGTGTGATGCTAGCTGCAAGCACTATTTTATTTGAGGCTTTTTTAGGCTTTAATCTGATTTTTATTTTAACACAATCTGACCAGAAAAAGAGACTTACTTGGTGCTACAACAGGCGAGCTGATTTGTGTTGTTAAACACTCACCATTATTGTTGAAAATCAAACTCTTAAGCAGGACCATAAACTCAGATAAACTTGCATTTGATCGCAGTCTTCTGAAAATGTGTTGCTTAAATTAATTTTGTTTTTTTAAATGAATTTTCAAACTACCTTAAAACCTTTTTTGGCAGTGCCAATCTGTGCATTGTGTCTCCATGGTAACTACTGAACATTCCACTTTCCCACTTCCAGTTTTTTCCATTTGTTCTTCCATTTATATTTTCAACAAGTCACTGGACTAAAAATAAAGTTTGGCGTTCCCTTCAGTGTATTTGTTTTCTATAAAATAGATTTCAATTTAGTTTGATCTTGAACATTTTGGAACAATTCCTAGAACTAATGCTACGGGCCAAATATATAATTTTTTCAACTGCAATAGTTTCCAATATCCAATATCCGTCCACACTGTAAGTTGGTTGGTAATGGGATAATAAAACATTAAGTGAGAAGTAAATCTTTATTCATAGTGGTTCAATGTTAAGTGCACATTTAATAGTTAGTGTAGATTTTATTGTTGACTTTTACAGAGAACATTTTTATTCTGTGTTAAAATCCACGTTGTAAAACTGTACAGAGTCTCACTGTGCTAGGCTCCTTTTAATTGCCCTTGCCTACCTTTTATATGTTTCTAAATCAGTCAAGTCATTAGGGCTCCGTAATCTTATTCACTGTTGTTTTCGTTTTGAATAAAACTGCCAGGTGCGAAACACTTAAAGAGATTTACCCTGCATTCCTCTTGTCTAATCCATTTATTTGTGTAAAAAATATTGTGTAACTTTTGTTGAGGGAAAGCTGGCGTGAACAGAGCATATTTTAGAATAAGTCTGCATATTGATGTTCTGATTCGGCCTGGCAGTTCTGGTGGTAAGTGCACAAATGGATGCTGGTAGGTGTGTGTGCTGGTCGGAGAACTGAGGGCACTTGAGGCTCCACAGGGGCCTAGTGAGGGGACATGGCCGAGCATGGTACCCGAGCTTATTTAAAGCAGGCAGTCGGCATGGGGGTTTCCTGCTCCAAACCAATCAATGCTGTAACTGTCTGCTTTTTATTTAGGAGCTGGGAGGGGAAATACAATTGAACATGGACCCACCTTATCTCAACTTAATATTTAAAGGTCATACATTACACAAAATTGACTCTTGACTCTTTAAGCCATGTATGGGGTTATGTTTTGTTTCATTCACACGTTTGAGTAATCCTGGTTTATGAGTTTGTCTGTACCTTCAAAGTTAAAAATGCTCTAGTAATTTTCAAGTTAACTGCTACCTTTAACCTTTTGTTCTATAGACATTGGTAATCCCAGGATTGAAAGTAATGAAATTATTCTAGTGAATATATAGAGTTTAAAAACACCATGGGGCACATCCTGTATCACAAGGAGAGAAGAACTCAACCTAAATTTATTTATTTATTTGATTGGGACATGTTAATGAACATACATGACAGAAGCACGAATGTAAACACACCGGACTGTAGCCATACGACTAATTTCCATCCGTAGTCCCATGGGTCACAGGAATGTTGCATGTTTTTGGTAGATGGGGGGAAACCGTAGTGCCTGGAGGAAACCCATGAGTGTTGCCACCCAGCCACCATGCCACCAAATATGCAGGGTTTGTGTGTGAAACATGTGTGAATAAAACAAAACTCAAGTCCAGGTGTGTTTCTGATGAGGAAACAACATTATAACAACGTATTATGGGAACTTTAAACTGGTTAAACACGGTTTTGATTCTTGGTGAGTCATAGAACAGCAGTAAGGTTAGGCAGTGTCACAATAAAAATAAACATAATGATTGTTTAGTGATATGGGAAAAAAATAAACCCAGCTCTATATGCACTGTGATAAATCATTTTTGTAATGAAAATGTCTCATCTGGAAACTCATACACATACAGTTTACCATATTACACTTCGAATATAGCCACTACATCTTTGAAGGATATTAGAAGTCAGAATACAAGACTAAAGGATCAAGTATAAACATATTAGTCTTGAAAGTCGGGCACAAGTGGCTTTGGTAAGATAACAGGAAGACATTTGAGCACGTCCTTGACATTTAACTGGGTTCTGGGAGGTAGGTTATTGCTCTGAAACATATTGCGTAATACAATATAGAGACCAATGGACATTCTTAAACTTCTATGGTTGAAGCCTTACATTGGCTTGATTCTCATGCACACCAAAAATCAGATCATTGTCTGATTTCTAGAGTTATTAGACTACTGTAATGTCACATAAACAGTTCTATCTGAGGTGAATAGTGTTCACACCTGTGTTGAAAAGGAAAATTATGGCAAAAATGGGCAAACTAATGTGAAAAAGTTCAGATGCATTGTACTATGTCTTACGAATACAAGATTTTCTCTAGATTAACTCATGTCATGTCATGTGTTTTTAATAATCAGCTTTATTTTGTGCATTTAAACACAAAAGTCTGATCTCATTTTGGGTTTATATGAATATTCTAGCAATTTGGGTTTTTTTGTATGAAAAAGTACCCACTGAATATGGTTATATGTGCACTCAAAATCTGATATAAAAAGATACAAAAAGAAAAACATTTAGACAATCCTTGTCTGTTTCATCTTGTAAAATGCACGTTACCTTTTATTTCTATGCATTTTTCTTTGTATCAAAAATAAAAATAATAAATCATAAAAAGTAAAGTTTCTCTGCATAAAATATGTATTATATTGTGAGTGAATAATAGACAGCTTAATAGTCAGCTTTGTGCAGTCATGTCTCTGTGTAAAAAACACCAACATCTTGTTTGTTAATATGCAATATGATAGATATAGTTTAGATATGGTTATACAGATAATAATTATATTGCTGAACTATCTGAAACATGTAACTGTCAAAACAGAATGCCTAGTTACAAAAAAACCCAAAAAACTCTTTCATTGTTACGGTAATGAGATTCAGTTTTGCACAAAAATAAGAGATATTAGCTTCACACACAGCTTGGTCATGGCTATGTTTTGGCACACTGACTTGCACTGAGAGCTCGTCCCCTTGCTCGAGCTCTTCCCCTTGCTTGCCCATGCGGTTGTCCTTGAGCTCTTGCTCCGCCATGAATCTGTGCTTGGCCTCTCCCTGCCTATCCTGCAGGCAGGGAGGCAACAATTTTCACCATCACTCTGGGCATCCAGAGTCTGTCTCAATGCTTCTGCAGCTGTGATTCTTGCTATTCTAGTTCTGTTGGCCATGCTTCTCAGCAAAATGTAAAAATAATAATGATTAGAGTTGTCAAATTATAATACTATCTGAAACTATAATGTCAATGATCTCATGAATCTTCCAGGGTCATAAGTGACCCCACACAAGTTTATTTTATACGTTCCACATGGACTGGCCGATCCTTTCGCAATTTTATGAACAAATGTAGGACAAATAGATTGACAAATTCATGACAATTTTTTTCTGATTAAAAATAGAAAAATGGTGCATAAAAATATATGCCCTGGGTTGTAAATGACCCCACTTGGTTGCTTGAGGGTTAAATGCCAAATGATCTGATTTCTTTGCGATCACGGTCCCTCAATCAATTCTGAATGACTTTTGAAGGTGTAAACGGTTAAAAATACTAGCAGTATCATGCTTGAACAAAAGTCTGTGCTATTTTTAGAAACCAGACTCTCTATGTAGATTCAGAGCACTGTGTTATTGTTAGGATCGTGCTTCTCACCATTGCCCCGTCTCCTCACTTCATTAATCTGTTCATTTATTCTGAGGACCTCTTCTAATCTCAGGGCTGCCTCACTCATTCATCATCCCCACTTGGGTGCTCCGTC
>JACN01002905.1:0-10590 GCA_000787155.1 Scartelaos histophorus | reverse complement strand
GCATCTTATATCATCTCATCATATATATATATACACCCGCCAAACAGACAGACCCCTCCCCCCCCATATACACATAGATATAAAATAAAAACAAAACAATACAAACAAATAAACAAACAAACAGCTATTAAGCTATTAAGTCTTTTTGCAGTCTGTTTTTATTGGCTGTAAAACAATTCCTCATCTCTCTCCTGCAGAGGGCAGTGTGGCTCAGTGTCCCTCATATGTTTGCAGAAGAAGAGGGCTAACGGTTTTAGCTTCTGTTAGCTCCAGTGTGGCTCTGTCAAGAATGGACCTGTGGTAATGTGATGCTAGCAGCTAACATCTAACTGTTCTACAGAAGGAAACAAACCAGAAGAAAATATCGTTTCAGACTCTCTTTGCGCTGTGGTTTCTTAAATCTGCCGGGATCGGACATGTCTAGGGGCTGGTCAGAAGAAGGATAAGAGTTGCGTTATTGCATGTTTGCCCTGCACCAGGAGCTAAAGGGCCCTGAATCCACGGCGCTCGGGTTCAGTGCGGGCGGGAACACTGCACACACCCGCTGGAGCTGTAAGCCTAAAGCTAACTAGCTCTGCGAGGCTTAGCTTGTTTTTGGACCAAAAGGCTCTAAAATATGTCACATAACGGACCTCCGCCTCGTTGGCGGAACTGTCCCCGCAGAGGACAGCCTGTGGCAGGTGAGAAGAAAACAAATGTGTTTTAATAAAAGCAAAGGGAGAGCAGAGCTCATGTGCTGTGGGGCTACACTCACATGTAAACAACACAGTGTCGACATATGGCTTCTACCTAGCGCCAGGAATTTAGCTAATATACATACCAAAAACAAAATGAATGAAAAGGGATTAAATAAATTTAGGCAAAGAAATTGAGACAAACTTAAGAGTGCAATGCAAATGTGTTAGTGAAGGAATGAATGAGATTTGTATCAGAATGCCACAGTCGGATAATGCATAAGCTTAATTGAGCAAAGAAAAGTCCAGCAGTAATCCTTTAGTGGCTAGTCTCTAAGATCTCTTAGACTTTTTTGGTTTGTTTGTTTAATCTAAACTTGAGGCATGTGTGCCAGCCGCTGTGTCACGTGTCCAAACAAACCACTGTACTTGGTGATGCTGCAGCAATGGCGCGCAAGGATGCTTCTATAGTCTGCCCCAGATCTTGTTCATTGGCTGTAGTTATTATAATGAATGTAAATATGCTTTACTGAGTATACTTTGTTGCAAGACTTCACTAAGTTGTACTTTGAATTTAATACTTAGGCAAATTCCTACCAATGAAAACGATGTTGGGTCCCAGATATGATGAACAAGTTGCTGAAGAGAACAGGTTCCACCCAGGCATGCTGTCCAACTACTTAAAGAGTATGAATGTAAGTGTCTCATTCTGGAATGTTTGCCTCTAATTCTCATTTTAGGATGTGTCTGACTGGAGTTTTTCTTTTATTAGGTGAAAATGGGGTTGCTTGTGGATTTGACAAACACCACACGTTTCTATGACCGCAATGAGATTGAAAAAGAAGGCATAAAATATGTGAAACTCCAGTGTAAAGGGTATGCAACATAATCTGTGTTCCTCATTAACCCCATGCACTATGTCAGAAATGACAACTCTGTAATTACTTTCAGCCATGGGGAATGTCCTTCACAAGACACTACTGCTATGTTCATCAGACTGTGTGAGCACTTCATCGAAAAGAATCCCACAGAACTCATAGGTAAGAAATTAAATCCATTGTAAATTTACATTTATTATAGATACAAATATAGCACTTCTGACAAATATTCCTTTATCAGCCTATTTTGTTCAGTGAAGTAGCTTTTATTGCTATTCATTATCCCTCAAGGCCATAACAAGCAAGAAAAAACAAAATGCAGTTGTTGTTTGTAGGATTTTAAAATGGTCTACTGTTGTAGTTATGGGATTTTATTCAAGTTGTCCATAGTACTGCTTGCATGCTATTACACATTTTCTAAACAGTTCCCCTCTGAAATAGTTGACTGAATCATTCTTGAATTACATGTTTTTGTATGTTTATTGTAAGTAAACATGATATAACGTTTCATAGTGACAGAAATATACATGCTATTACCCACTATATCCACTAGAGAGCAGCCTCACTCTTTGATTTTTCTTTTTTTCAGGGTGTAAAACGTGCATTTTAAACATCTATTGCTCTAGGCTTTTTTGCTTTTGGTTTTTTACTAATTCATGGCTGCTTCATTTTCCAAAAAAAAAAAAAAAAAAAATCCTTATCATTAGCTCATAGTTAACAGAAACGATTCAAAAATATTTAGTATGTATAGTATTCTGCTTTTTAAACAGGGGTCATTTTTGTGCCATAGTCTTGAATAACTAGAATATTTTGAACTTACAATCCATTCTCTATTATTTGAAGGTCAACAGAGCCTGCTTTTCTACCTGTCCCTTTATTGTTTTGTTTTGTTACCTTATACAGTATATATTCCCTTTAGTTGACTAACTCCTGTTTGCTTTGTGAATCAAATATCTTGGCCATCATTGACGCAGAATGTGTGAATGTCGAGGCGGTGCTGTCCTCCCTTTAGCCAGATGGTGATGTTAGACAGTCATACTTGTTAAATGTTAATCTCTGCAGCAGGCTGATTTCATTTTTTTCCTATTTCCTAACTCGGTGCGAAAATGATATTCAAATGCTGTTATTTGCTGTAGTTTATGACCAACAAGCATCCGTGACATTGTTTTGTTTTTCCAAAATTAGGGAGATATTGACTCTATAATTTTGTCCTTATTTGATATTTTTCTACCCGTCTTGCATCCAAGCATTATCCGTTTGTTTCTCCCCTTTATTGTTTTCACGCAGGCTTCTTGTCATCTCCCTTGGCGTTTCATCTCTCCCTTTGCAAGATGTTTTTGTATATATGAATGTAAATGCAGGACCCCCATTGTAGCAGACAGGGCTCAGAACGCTTGATTTGTGAGTGATGCCCTAGTCTCTTGTCACACGCCCCGCTACATCTCAGTGAGGGCCAATGTCACCGATGCGAGAAGTGAATCCTTTGAATAAGATTTTGCTAGCCCACTGGGCTGGCGCTAACATATTGCACTATGTTGTTTGGCGGCGATATGGGTCAAGCGACACCTTTGACTTTGCACTTTTTGCTCTATGTTTGATAAAGGAGGTACAATTGTATAAAATGGAAAATGTATTGAGTAGGGATGTGCATTGCCTTATATGTCATGATATATCATGATATATCACTAAAACATAGGGCGATATATTGCAATTTATCAATTACTTCTATTAGCACAGTCAACAGCACCTTCACAAGAACACAACTATATGAAATATAATTTATAAAAATGTTTAAATGATCAGAACAGTGAATCTATCAAATTATTTTTTGTTTAAAATATTATTTAAAAAATTTATTCAGATTCATTTTGAATCGATTTGAGAATTGGTCAGTGAAGTGTCATGATGTATAACTGAATACATTTTTTTCTTACCTCCCTAGTACTGAGTTAGTTGGTGTTGAACTGGTCCTGGTTTGATCCCGGTTTAGTCCTGATGTAGACTTGCTTTTGGCCTGTTGCAGTCTTGTCCAGGTTTAGTTCCTGGTTTAGTTCTAATTTAGTCCCAATTTGAATGATATAACCAGCTTGTCTCCATGGAGATAGATCTGTTTAATGCCATGCTGTGGAACATTTTAAGTTAAAGAATGGAGCTTACACAACTTTATAATAATTCTAATCACGGTTTACCTTCTACCCAGTACTAATTTACAATGCAATAGGTGCACTGTGTAACTTTACTTGTAGAGTTCACTTTAACTTCTTGTCTCCATTCTTTAGCTTGAAATGTTCCACAGTAGGGTATTAAACATATTTATCTCCATGGAGACACACTGGTTTAATGGGACCTATGGAGTGGCAATGCAGGTTTTTAATGTATGCTTGGGCAATAAAAAAACACATGTGACTGAATAATTGCAAGGTTGTTCAGTGTAATGCCATTCAGTGCAGTATATCCTGTTCTAGTCCTGGTTTTCTCATGTTCTAGTCCTTAAAACCTTATATTTATTATAATAACATCTAGTTCTAATTTGGTATGCAATTTGTTATTTTGTCATATGTAAAGGTGCAATGTGTAAGGTGCATCTCATATTCCATGGAAATCTTATTCCTTTTACTTGAAATTTTACACAGAATTACATTAAACATCTCTAAGGAGACAAGCTGGTTAATTCAGGCCTAGAGAGACACTATTAAAATTAAATAAATGCAAGACTGATGCCATAATATGGAATATTCCAGGCAAAGCAATAACATTTTCTTGGAGACAGGCAAATGGCAAATGCTCCACTAGAAAAGTTACATAGTGCATCTTTAATGTTCTTGAATTTTCATGGTTCAGTGTGCTTAAACTGACGCTAATTGTCATATATGTCTTGCCTTGGTGCACTGGCGCTGTATTTGACCACAGAGTTATGAGCTATTTGAAATTCTACCCATATGCACATGACATTGTATTTTCCTCTCCTTTTCCCCGCTCTAAGGTGTTCACTGCACGCATGGCTTCAACCGCACAGGCTTTCTGATCTGTGCTTACCTGGTGGAAAAGATGGACTGGAGGTAAGGTCACGGTTTGCATGCAATTCACTTCACCGCATAGTGTGACTCATGCCTAGCCCGGTAACATAAGCTCCAATGTCTCCTCTCACCCACCACCTTCATCATCATCACCATCACCATCACACACGTTACTTGCCTGGTTACTCAATGCCTTTCCCCTTCGCTGTCACAAAGCTTCAGTCAGGATAGCTTTAGTGCAGGTCCAGCCGTGGGAACTGTCAGGTCTAATCAAGGGAGTGGATGGTGGCTCTGCAGCTAGGCACCTCAGGACAGACCCCGAGTGCATTATTTAAGAGGCACATTGCAGAGGAGGGAGAAGTGATGGACTGGAGTTAGCCCGGGGAGGAAAAGTCTCAAGCCACTGGAGACGTATATAGAGTTGCAAACCCATCCCAGCCACCCACTACTTCCTCGACAGAACAATAAACCCTTTTCTTTTTGTTGTGGGGAAATTCAGATGTCGGGTGTGGTGTTTTTCCACCTACTACCCACTAAGTAGTAACAGCAGCTGGCTTTCAGTTCAAGTTGATTAAAATACTGTTATAACTTAGAATAGTGTATTTTACTGGCAGATTAATTTGAAGTTAAATCTGTTGGTGTTCAAGTAGAAAGTGTTTTTATATGCTTTGTTTTATTCGATCCAACATTTCCTTTTGCGTTATCACTGCATGTAATTTCAGTAGCTGTAATTCAGTATTATAACAATCTACACAATACTTTATTCTTTAAATCACACTATACTGCATAGTGCTGTAGAAAAGGTAGTTTGTTTTTTAAGTTTGGTAAGTATATATTTATTTACTATAGCAAACAAGCTCAAATGGCATGTCAGATGGCATATAACAGAATGCCAATTTGGATGAAATGTATCCACTTTTTGAAGCAAGAGACTGTTTACAATAACTCAAACTATGTAGTCATGTGAAAATTGTAGCCTAAGGTTAAATAAAGCCACACAGAAAATATTGGTTAGCACCCCTGGAGCCTCTGCCTTAATCACATGTAAAATGATATGCCCACAGAACATGCAGTATAAATGTGCAAAAACACACCTTGCATCACCACCTAAAGCTTTTCCATTAAACTATAGCATCCACCCTGACTGCTACTGACTAGTGTCTCTTATCAGTGTGGAAGCAGCTGTGGCCGCCTTCTCGCAGGCCCGGGCCCCTGGGATCTACAAGGGAGAGTACCTCAAAGAGCTGTTTCGTCGCTATGGAGACGAAGAGGACGCGCCCCCTGCCCCTGCGCTGCCCGACTGGTGTTTCGACGACGAGGACCCCGAGGCGGACGACGACGGAAATGCACTCCAGGAGTCCGGTCCCAGCTCGTCAGGGTCCGCACCGGGGAAGAGGAGGAAAGAGAAGCTCAAACTGGTGAGATCTGACCCACAGTGCAACTGTTAAGTACAAGTCCATGGGTTACACGCTGCGGGAGCCTCGGGCTGAGTAATGTATGGGCTATTCTGTGGGGAGGGCCTGTTTCTGAGAAATCCCCTTCACGTTTAAATACATCAAGGTCCAGGAATTGAGGTCACGTCCCTTTGCACTACCGAATGAATAATTATCCTCTTTTATCATTAGGTCCATGTGAATAAAAGCATGTTGCAAATGAATTTATGGAATAGTGTTGCACGATACAGACATTTCAAAATCTTTTTTCCCATACTAAGGAATAGTCTCAATGCTCAATACTGTATCTGATACCATGATGATAATAAAAACATGCTTTTTTTAGACAATAGAATCAGATTTTCAACACTAAATAATGGTACTTTCTTTTATATTACCGTGTGCCCTTGTATCTGTGTAATCCCTCAGTGGTCCAGTTAGGTTCCATAGTGGTCGATGGGTGTATTCTTGTTCAGATACACCTCAAAATCTAAAGCTGTTCACGAAAGGTTAATTTCTTTCCTGTGAATATGACTTTTATACTTTTATAGTATCAATAGCTGCGCAAATTAGTGTCTAGCTTCAGTTCTAGTTTTAGTATTGATTAGCATTTAATTATCAATACTTTTGACAACACTATTATGGAATTAATTAGCATTAATTAAAATAGATTCCAAAATAAATTTAAGCCAAGACGAGGGAAAAACAGTGATATTCTCAACTTACTTCTATTCTGTACACTTTTGTTAGTTTTTTGTGTTAATTTTATATTTTACTATCACAAATGGCAGGTTTGCACAGTAATGACTTGGTTGGTTATTGTATTATTTGCTGTGCTACTAGCTTAGTTAATGCATCTCATGATTTGGCAAGCTCACCAGGGTCTAATATAGAAGCGAGCAGAGTGCCCACACTTGGATTCAAAATTAATCCAATTGGGACCAAACGGGACCAAGGTCCAAACAATTGAATGAGTCACACGCGCCAAAATCATGCCTTAGATAATTATCTGGATTTGATAACCTTGTATTGTGTGTTTAAATCTGCTAATTCTAAGACCAACACTGACTCAGAGATATTCTTACTGTTTGTCCAAGTAACATACATATTTATGGAGGCATCACTGTCGCCCATAAAAGCTCAAGAGAAGCTTGTTGCATTTATTTTACGGCATGTCAGTCTTCGTATTCATAAACTCAAACGTGTGGAGAATAATAAATGAGAATGTTTCTACAGCTCAGCCAAAGAGAGGAGCAGTGAGGATGATTGGCACTGTCCGTGGTCCTGAATGGTGTAAACAGTCTTTGTAGGTCATACTGCGGTGGTATTGTCAAGTAGAGCACCTCTGACACATCTGTCTGCTTCCAGTATTTTGTATAATAACTAGTATGCTGCTTGGAAACCATTTCAACATCCCTCACTTCTCCTTGTTGCCAGTAGATGGCAATATCAAGAGTTGACGCATTGCCCCAAAGGTGGACTGTTTATACACATTGTTTTTAAGTTGTTTGATGTAGAACAGCTTTTCAAAAGTGTTCAAAAAGTACCGTTTATTAAGATATGAATAGGATCAGGTTTTGTTGACACAGTGAATAAACCATTTTACCTATGGCTGATAGTTCAAAATGTAAACTTCCACCAAAGCTGTAAGATTAATTGTAGTCGAATCGAAATTGCAGTTTCAATTGGCAGATTATAAAGGCTGCATGTTTTGTAGAACCATAATTTCCTCCTCAAACAACCAAATATCCTATCTTATTCTGCAAAATAACTGCTAACCCTGTAGTTTTGATCTGTAAAACATGTCTTATTATTAAAACATAAATCACAGATCTAATCGCAATCCTAATTGCGACAATGAGAAATAAAATGGTCCAGCCGAGGCTTCCACATGTTTACATAAAGACATAATTTGCAACATTATTAGTTGTGCAAAATAAGATTATTTGTTGGCAAAAGTTAATTCTGTCTTCAGTTCTCAAATTAAATTTAGACTTAATGTCAGATAGGAGAAATGCCAGGTGACAGGAAGTAGCTGAAACATGTAAACCACGTAAACAAACTATCTGGCTGAAATCATTAATTCTACGCAAAATAAGATTAGATAAATAACTTTGTGTTCCTGTATCTGAGACACCTAATCAAATTAAGTTCCAAGTATCTGAAGTAGGCCTACTGTGGGAAACCTCTGTACCAAATAGAATCAATCACACTTGGGCACTGCCTCTGTTATTGCACATAGCTTACTGAAACTTGTATTAAAGTAAATCTAATACAGACCGTGATACAGCAGAGGTGAGGCAGGAGCAGCAGGAGCAGAGTCCCATTACTCGCCTGTCATTAAAGAAGAAGACGCTCCATCGCCTGAGTGGTTTGCACTGGAGTCAGACTGCTGGGCGGCCGATATACTCCACTGGAGCTGATATAAGAAGAAATGTCAGAACATTTCATAATTATAAACTAGGAGCATTATAATAAGACACTTTATTAAAGGCTTGATATGATTTGTATCACCTTTCCAATATCTATTCTACATAGACATTGGAGCGGGTTCAACAGTGAAACAGGAAAAGCTAACATTTGACCTCTTCTGGATGTTCATAGAATGTTCTTTGTCATTATCAGAAGAAGTATTAGATCATTAGTAAATAAACTTATTATTTTTGAAATAGCATTAGGCCTATATAGTACTTAATTATGATAATATTGTGAAGTAGTAAAGGAGACACATTTCCACAAAGGGCAAAAGTTTAATTAGTTTCTGTTTCATTTTCGATGCTCGGTGTCCTCTCCCCTTTTTGCCTCCACTACGTCAGTCCCCTTGCATCACCATGTGTTTTGCTAATAAAAATACGGCATATCGCATCAGCTTTGTGAAGTTCTTTGTTTCTTTGTTGCTTTGTTGCTTTGTTTTATGCCTTTGTATATGTATGTAAAACTGCTATGCACAATCATGGCTGAACATTGCACAGACTCGTACTGCTAATTGTAAGGAGACTTAAAATTTCGTAAGATGACTCAAACATGCATGGATGACACATAAAACCACTTCAGACATGTTTTTAATAAAGAAACAATGTTATAAAATGGTAGAAAATTCCAAAAAGTAGATTTTGCATAATACCCCCTCCTTAAATGATATGTTTTTTCCATAGTATTGAAATCCAATTGGACATTTCAGTACTGTGAACAACGACAACACTTATTGTAACCAACCTCCAGTGTTATGCTCCTTATTATATTCACCCCGTGTGCAGAAAATACATCTATACAGACATGACTTTGAATTAGCATCTCACTACTGTGCTATTCTTCATAATAATGCAGCCACTAATGGATCTGGGGTGAGGCTTTTTCATACTCCAGCTGCAGTTGCGTCTAATTGCTATACATTTTCATATTATACTGGCCACATTTGGTTTGATTGTGAATGAAAGCTACAAGGACATGTCAGATGAGATGAGCTTGAGCAAATGAGCTGAGCACTAAGAAATCAAACTAGAATGTTTCCAAACTTTTTAATGGGAGATGGCAGTCGAGAGGGCTCTGAATACAGCTGCTTATTGTGGGGGGAAAAAACAAAACATTTTTTGATTCTGAGGTAAAGTAGGAGTTTGTTTTGCTGTTAAAAATACAGTGTCTGCCACAACTGACTTAGGTGTCAGCTTCCTCTTGTTTGGATGCGTTTGACAAATACACCAACCAACAGTTTGGACACACCTTCTCCTTCAGTGTTGTTTTTTCTTTATTTTTACTACTTTGTACATTTTATATACATATTGAAGATATCAAATAAATGAGTTAACTGCACTGTTATTCACACAAACACACAAGAACATATTTAGATTTTTTTTTTCTCAAGCTTGCGTGTCAAAGAACATGAAATATTTCTGTAACGGGTCATTCCAATAACAGTGCAGACACTGTTCGGTAAAATGGATGTTATTGGATGTTATGAATCAGCCTGGACAGGACTGATAGGTCACACTGACACAAGATTCGGTTTGTCGAAATATATCAGGTATGATTAACAAATAGCTATATAAAAACCTAAAATTTGTTATCAGACAGAAAGTATCAAAAACTGCAACAGCAACGTCATACATTAAGTGGAGAGGCTCATTATTAGTGCACAGGTTTCATTTTATAGTTTAAAGGACCAATTTTATGAAATTTTCAGATCTGTTTTATTTCCTCATCAAAAAAGACCTGGAGTTGTGTTTTGTGTCTTTGTTTCACACACGTTTAACACACAAATCCTGAATATTTAGGCCAAATTGAAAACATTCGTGTCCACCTTGTGATAATACAGGAAGTGCTCCACTGTGTTTTTACACTTCATACATCTTCAGTAGAATCAGTAGAATTTGGATGATTGCTGATCTCTACAGAACAAAAGGTAAAAGGTAGCTATTAATTTAAAAACTCACTATATGTCATCATAAGGATGAATGGAGAATTTTGAGCTTTGTAGACTGACTAATAATATAATATAATAATTTATATATATAATAAATATAATATACTAATAATATCACTCAAACGTGTGAATTCTCATAACAATCCATTTTGTGTAATGTGGGACATT
>KN496681.1:3469-19008 GCA_000787155.1 Scartelaos histophorus | reverse complement strand
GTAGTAGTAGTTGTAGTAGTAGTAAGTTTCCTCTATTGAATTCAAAACTGTCAGTAATGTTGGACTTGAAAGATCATAAATATGCAAGCCTATGAACATATGCATTCAATATGTGCCTGTCTCTTTAAGACGATGTGTTGAGAAGTTCGAGTCGGGGTCACATGAAGTTCCTGCCCTCGATTTTACCTTTTAGTTTTATTATAGACTGACATCACACTGGGCTCTAAAACACTTAAGACGCATAAAGACACCATTATCATCCCAGCGCGCGTTTTACTCAAAAATAGCTAAGAAAATTAGTGGAGGAAAAAAAAAAATGTTAGAGGAAACTGATGCTGGTCAAAGCACGTATTTTTATAGGAGTGGATGAGAAAGTGGAGAGGAGGGGCAGTGACAAGGAGAGAGGTGGGTGGGAGGACGGGCACGTATTTTTATAGGAGTGGATGAGAAAGTGGAGAGGAGGGGCAGTGACAAGGAGAGAGGTGGGTGGGAGGACGGGCCGTAAGAGCGACAAGAAATTCATATCAATTAATAAGATAAAAAAAAAAAAGCGCTGGCAGACGCGCTCGGAAAACTGGCATGGTTTTTGGAGGCTGGCAGTTAAAGCTCAAACGTCAGATATGAGTTCTGGAGAGTGCTGAGATGATCATTAAGGGAGACTTGGAGCGTATGGCAGAAGACATCGGGCATGCAGGTAAGAGGCTCTCGCGCTTTACGCACAGCCGGGACGCAGGCGCTGGGACACGGTCAGGGGCTACAGGCGTGTCCGCTAGATTCTCTCAAACACACTGACATGCTGGGGATTTTAAAACGGATAAAAATTAAACCCATCTCCATACTTATAACAAGAACGGACTCGCCTAATTATTTGTAAGTTTTACATGACACTATTTCTGTGCGTTATTTATCGTGCAGGCCTTGTTAAAATAAATTACCAACAAATATTTAAAACGTAACGCAAATCCGAATAGTCTAATAAAATTTTCTAACCACAAATAGGCCTAATCAATCATTTCTGTTGATGGTTTTGCTTTTGCCTAATTAAGCTTAAATAGCCTTATAAAAAGAAAATCATAGAAGTTGCAAACTAAATTTTGAAAATGTCATTAGCATGGAAAGAATTTTATAAATCGTTTGAATAACCAAGGATTTTTACAAATAGTGAATACATTGTTTTGCTTTTACATGTGTTGCTTAAAGCCTAAAGGCAATCTCCAAACCTAATTAAAGTAGACGCTCGTGGTGCTGCTGACAGCCCAGTATTGGAACCATCTGGGAGATACACCTTGTTTTAAAGCACTATTTCTGGATGTGATTTAGGACCTCACTCTCCGACAGAGATAAGGGCAGCTTTAGGAAAAGATGAAGCCACTCGTGAACTTTTTACTACAACAATATGTGGAGAATAAAATAGATTAAAGACAGGCGTAGTGTCATTGCCCGACACACTCACTCCCCAATGCTTTGCGCTTTTCTTGCAATGGGCCATGAAGTTACAGCTATGGGCGTTAGATGAACTTGGACAAACAGACAAAAAACTGTTATTTTACTAAATTCACGCCTTGTAACCTGAGTTTTAAAATATAGGCGTATCCTAAATTTTACGCATTATAATTTACTTAGAGATCAAAGTGCATCACACTCGCGTTAACACGTAAGAGCGGAGCTGATACTTTGTATTATTAAATACAGATACGATTTTTTTTCTTTAGTTTTTTTTTTTGTTGTTGTTAATGTTAACAACGAAGGCACTGTAAGTGGAAAGCTCAAAACTGTACACACTGCGCCCAGTGTGCAATTATAAAGAAGCAGACAATGCTGTGTGTACAGTTCTTTAGTAAGGACATTCTGTGGCACATTTAATGTCATAATTCATTTATATTCTGAATAGAGGGAAATCTTCAGGTTGTACTCCACAAATTATACAAAAACATGATAAACATTTTTTTTCGACCTAACAGGATGCTCTGCAGATAAATAAAAATCGTTCAACTGTGATGTGGGGACATTTTGTAGTGCCTTAAATCGAGGTCACATCTGTTTAAGTGTTAGATTAAAATCTGTTGAGGTGACAAAAATGGCAAAAATCATACTTAGTCATTTTTTAATGGTCTTTTTTAAATATAAAAAATATATTTTTCAATACGTTCCATTTCTTATCATTGCAGTGATTGTATTCACAGTAAAATAACAAGTGCTTTCAGTTAGGCGGTATCACTGTTTTCATGCAGGGAACTTTTACTGTTAATCAGACTAAACAACATAAAGCAGCGGACAACGTTCAGTGACTTATCCAGAGTTCATGACCTCTCCATATCACACTCACTCCTAAACATATTTGGTCTGATTAACACCAATATTTACAGCAGCATATGTTACATAAGTAGTCAAACGCAGACACATAACTGAATTTAAAACACTTAACATGATGCGTGGAGACAAGATGAAGCGTGAACTCATCTCAACCTACCATATAACTGCCTGTTTATCCAACCTCATCCACTTTACATGCTATAAATCAAGGGAAATATTTTTTTTCATCTTGACAACATTTTTAATAGCCTAAATGGCCTAAATGGCCTAAATTTCTGCCATAAAATCTAAATAAAATACACAACAACATTTTGATTTGCAAGTATAAGGCAAGAAACAAGACAAATTCTTCAGTATTTTTTGTTGTCAGTGTGAGGATTGGACTTTCCAGTGTGTACCAATCTACTGTATCTTTGAGTGTATCTATGAATCAAGTAAACAAGAAGTGGATAGAGTGATGTCAGGAAGGCATGATCAGACAGCTGACATAGACATTGTTTAGCTGCTTGTTTCCTTTTAGTGCGACCAAATCCTTCAACACGGTAAATCTTATAAATAAATTGTCTAGTTGAGATGTTAATTTAATAACAAAATGCTATTTGATGTGGTATACATTTGGCCTGATAAAACAATTATAGTTGAGGTTAGTTTCATTTGTTGTGTGTGTACTCTGTATTACTGAGTTAATAAGCTATTTCTGATTTACATTGTGGCCATCTGGCGTTCCTTATATGACTCAGAAGGAGCCCTCTCTTTTTGGAAATGTCCTCTGCACACACTTATAGGTTACCTGGTATACATCACAGTCTGGGAAACATCAGAAGTGATAGCATGTTTTTTTTTAAACAATGTTAAATATTTTACCAACTATAAACAAGTATGTGCCTTTTTAAAATTCACTTTCTACAGAGGAAGTTGATGCAATAAAATGTCTGATAATGAGAAAACCATTGCATCCACTCACCTTTCATAAAAGTTCACATTACTGCGCAGTTTCCACATACAGTTCAAACTGTATATTCTACCAGAGGAAGAACAACCACACTGATTGCAGCACTTCCTTTAACAATAGTTTAAGATGATTAAGATTAAGATGTATACATAATCAAAATATATATCTAATCATAATTGTTTTGATCGTCCTGAAGAATGACAGCTCTGACTGAATTCCTCATTGCATTCCTGTGGAGCTGGCCTTTATGACATTGACACATTTCTATTGTTGCAGGTGCTGGACTGAAGACGATGCTGGATGCCATGGAAGTTCCAAGTCATGCGAGGGATCTTCTCCTGCAGCTCAACAGCCAGCGCACCAAGGGCTTTCTGTGCGATGTCATCATTGTGGTGCAGAACGCACTCTTCCGAGCTCACAAGAACATTTTGGCTGCCAGCAGCCACTACTTGAAATCACTGGTGGTGCATGACAATCTCATCAACCTCGACCATGAGATGGTGAGTCCAGGGGTCTTCAGGGTCATTCTGGACTATATATACACTGGCCGTCTTAGTGAAGGGGACCCCACCTCTCCATCTGAACCCAGTCTAGGGGCTGTGCTAGCTGCAGCTAGCTACCTACAGCTGCTTGACTTAGTGGCCTTGTGTAAAAAGAAGCTTAAAAGGAATAGCAAGTACCTGCCTCGTCCAAGTCCAGCATTTCTGCCCTATCCCAAGATGGGTCCTAGTATGGGGTTGAGTGGCCGGTATCGCGTTTCTACTCCTGTCATTCAGCCATGTCCTCCAGGAGGAATGGTAAACAGCCTTGGCCCTCGACCACCTCCACTAGAGGAGCTTGTTCCACATCGACTGGGCATCCACACAGGAGAACTGTATGCCCCCACTTCCACACAGCCATCTCAGGTGTTTCCTTCCTCTCCCAGCGGCCTGCCTACTCAGCTGGGCCTGCGCTCAGCCCACCCAGACGCAAACTGCTCCCCAATGTTCGGCCTGGACCTCACCAAGAAAAGCCCTAGCTCACAGTCACAGCACACACCCACCCAGTCCCATCTGGTTAGCGCTCACAATGAGGAGGAGAGAGAGGGGACATTGAGCGGACACACCAGCCCCATGCGTGGCATCAATGGACAAGCCTCCTTTCCTTCAGATAAACTAGATCCCAGTGACCAGACAGGCGCTCTCTCTCCCCCTCCTTTCCCCCATCTAAACCAACCTCTGGGCCCTCACTTGCCCCATCTGCACCGCTCCACTTCACAAGCCAATGAGCGCTTCCCGTGTCCATCCAGTCCTGGTACCCCGACAGAAGGGGCAGAGACTGGCAGAGAAATGGGCAACATCTACCGTTGGGTCAAACATGAGCCTGTTTCATTCCCAGGTGAAGATGAAGATGAGGAGGATGACGATGAAGCAGGTGAAAATGGAGAGCAGCATCACGGCCATCACAAAGTGGGAGAGGAGAGTGAAGGAGCAGAGGACAAGAGTGGCTCAGGGACTGAGGAGACAGGCAGCAGTGAAGGCCGTCCCTCTCCAACAGGACCTATGGGCAGGTTCCACATGCCGTATGAGCCCGAGAGCTTTGGGGACAATCTGTATGTTTGCATTCCCTGTGATAAAGGCTTCCCCAGCTCAGAGCAGCTCAATGCACATGTGGAGACACACACAGAGGAAGAGCTCTACAGCAATTCTGTCGGAGACATGGTAAACGGCAATAACAGCTGCACCAAAAACAATAGCAGTAATATGAATGGCTATGCAGGTCTCAATAGCAGCAGTTTGTCCCACCTGGACACTAAGTCCAGTCAAGGAGCAGGGGGCATAGGAGACATGATCCGACCCTACCGCTGCTCCTCCTGTGATAAGTCCTACAAAGACCCTGCCACTTTGAGACAACATGAGAAGACCCACTGGCTAACCAGGCCATACCCATGCAGTATTTGTGGCAAGAAGTTCACTCAGCGTGGCACCATGACTCGCCACATGCGCAGCCACCTGGGCTTGAAGCCCTTTGCCTGTGACTCTTGTGGCATGAGGTTTACCAGGCAGTACAGGCTTACTGAGCACATGAGGATTCACTCTGGGGAGAAGCCCTATGAATGCCAGGTCTGTGGGGGGAAGTTTGCCCAACAGCGTAACCTTATCAGCCACATGAAGATGCACAGCAGTGGGGGGGCAGCAGGGGGCCTCACTGTGGATGGCAAACTGAAGCTGGACTTTCCGGAGGGTATTTACCCCCTGACTAAATACACAGCGGAGCACCTGGGACTGAAGCAGGAGAAGGCCAGTGAGCTCCTCCTACAGGCGCAGCAGCAGCTAGTGGCCGATGCAAAGGCCTTAGAGAGTCTGTATCCCCTGTCCAAACTGGCCTCAGAGCACCTCGGGCTGCCCCCAGACAAGATGGACGTGCTGGGACCACCATTGCCCCCTCAGGTCATCTCTGACAATCGCACCATCGACCGCTTCTCCCCCAGTTAAGACCTTACTCAAAGGACTTCAATATTAGTAAGTCTTCATACACAGCAGTATTGTGACATGTTCACCTCAGTATCTTGTACACCTCAGACTCAGGCCTGACGCCTGTTGGCCTGCCAATGCACACCCCACCATAGGTGCCTTTATTTGTATCTAGTGTAACTAAAGTTTTACTGCATAAGCACTGTGCCTTTCAATGACCAAAGAACACTTTTCATGTTCATGCACAGTGTGCAGAAAAGACCACTATTCCAGCAATTGAGCCAAAGCAACAGGTTGAAAACCAAAATAAAGTTGTCCTATTTATTTTTGTATGATGATATAATCCAAAGATCAAATATGTTTTGCTTACAGATTGTTAACTTGTGTACATTTAAATACTTTGTCTAGCCTATGCAAAAACCTAAGCACATCAGCATTTGTGTCCAGAACATAACATTTGCCAAATATCTGGACGTAAAAAGAAAATGTGTTGTTATTGATATTGTAATGTCTGAATTTGGGTACTAGTCCTGAGTGTAAAGCCTTTTTGGCAGTTGATGTAAAAGCCAAAAACAAATGACCAGCATTTTATTCTTCTCCTTTTATTTAGCCACTCACAGCTTTTTTTTCAGTCTCACACTTTAGTTTAACCTTCCTTAAGCTAAAACTTCCTTTGACTTTTAACTACAACCACAACTCCTTTCGATGTTAGTGATGTGGCAATCGGAGCAGTGATCCAATAGCTGTGGCATTATGGTCCAGAGCCAATAGATGACATAAAACCCCTGCGCATGATGACAGCAGATTCTTCATAGGCTGCAGACCATGCATGGGTGTTGCCCCTGCCATTGTTAATATCCACCATTAACTGAGGCCAGGAAACTCAGTGCCTAGAGAACAGAAGCAGTTTATTGGTTAATCAGTGCGACTATGGTCAGATCCTGTGCCTCACTGACCATTTGGCCTGACTCCCCTTGCAGCTTGTTGTCTGCTGGCCTCGCTGTGGTAGACAATTTCAAGCAATGTGGACATTTTAAAATTATAAAAATGAGTATGGGTCCCAGTAAGTTTTCTAATTTAAAGGTGCACGCTGTAAGTTTTCTGGTGGAGGATCCAAACGGTTTTCTCCATGGAGATGTTGTAAATGTTCCAAAGTATGGCATGACACCTATCTATTAGAAACAGGCATAGTAGCAATAAAAACATCTGCAATTGAATACATGCAAGTGATGGACCCTCCACCAGAAAACTGACATAATGTAGCTTTAAGTATCTGGGTCAGAATGTCTTCTAAACCTTGGCAACACTTGTCTGTTGTTCTGAGCGTGCATTAGTCCATATCTGTTAAAAGTGCTAGTTAATTGCATATCAGGTGGTTTATTCAGCTGGTGGTCTTAATGTTAAGTCTGGTTGTGTACGCTCCCTGCTTCTTAACAGTGGGCTGCTAATCTGTCAGTGATATGAATACACTTGGGGCTATCCAAGTGTTAAAAGCCAACTGCAAATGGGATGTCCCAGCTGTTGTGTTTCAATAATCCCTGTGAAGTATCATTTTTCTTCAGAACAATTCACGCAGCTTTTCGGCCTCATGTCCCCATTTTATGCCTGCCATTCTAGCCCCATAACCACTGTCTAACATTGTGTCCTGCAGATACAAATGTCTCCCATCTGCTTACCAAACAATGAAATATTTCTGCATTGGCTGACCAGTCGCCCTCTTCAACAAAAGCACTTAATAATTGTGGGGTAATTTTTGTGTTTAAATGTTTATTCCAAAGAACATTGTGACCTTATTTTTTTTTTTATTTAGCTTGGAAATGTCTGACCACTATTGCCTTTGCCAACCTCAGTCGGCGAATGTGAAGTTTATAAAGCCATATTTACACTGTGATATATGTAATATATCTGAAAAGCCTTAAACCAAAGGAATAAAGTGCTTTGCTTTTCAATGTAAGAATAATTTAAAGGGTTAGTACTTAGTGACATGCATTAATACAGTACTGTGCAAAATTCAATGTGAAAATGACTTAATAAAGATTACTACATGTATTTTGTTCTGGGTAATTCTTAAAAAGTGCAGTTTTTATCATAGAATATTCACATTTAGAGGGACTATATTGTCCATATGAAAAATATAAATTGCTCAGTGAATTCCTCTTATTTGTTGATTTTAGTACAAAATGACATGTCATTATTACTGCAGACTTTTGTACAGTACTGTGGCCGTTCATTTAAACTAAAGTGCACATGTTAGCTGTGCGTACCTCAGGACTGAACCTAAACCACAATGCTAAGCTTAACTAAACACCACACTTACAATAATCCTGTGCATATATTTTTACAGGGCACTTTGTCCTTGCTCAAATCTTTTTATTTAACTGTGGCTCATAATGAGAGGATAAGATGTAATATTCAACTTTCTATTTGTTTTTCTATTGTCCTACAAGACTTTTTGTTTGACCAATTCTGATGGCAGGCGGTATTTTTAGCATGACTTGATAATCCACAAATCGTAGGCTAAGCATGATGTATTTACTTGCAAATGTTTACATGGTTTGTCATTTCAAATTTACATGACTGTTCAAAGGTTTTAGGCTGGTGTGAATATTTTACTGGATACAGATTTTTTCTATAAATGAAAATAACATTTGAACCTGACAATTTGAACTTTAACTTACGGTCTCTATACAAGGCCATTAAGACATTTAAAAAAACAACAGCAACTTTGCCTTGGTAGAGATCTCTGTTCTCCAAATTGTAAAGTTTTTTCCCCCCTGTTATATAAACTTTTGCACAGTACTGTGTGAGACATAGGGCCTCCTATCCTGACTCCTGTGTGAAGTCCAGTGGCTATTGGTCATGGGAATTGTACCAGGACTCTCTGAACCCAGCTCGTTCAGCCCCTCAAATCTATCCAATGTATTTTCTTTTCAATAAAAAAAACACCAAACGTTCCACTGTCACAAAACGGAGAAAAGAGTGAGATAATCTAGGAACGTTGTAGCTCTACTTGGAAAGCTTGTCTGCCTGTGTCCCTCTGCCACAGCCGTTCTCAGGGCAGTGTATGTTCTGGGAATAAGGCTGGTGAGGAGAGGAGCAGGAAGCGCTGTGCTGGCTGCTGTGTGTCTCTGGGCGGATGTGCCTCGTGTTTGTGCTCACAGTCAGATACGGGACCAGGAGAGAGAAGAGAGACGAGCAGGGAGCAGGCGCAGCAGGGTGGACCACGGCTATTGTCTCACCATGAAAAGCTTGTCGAAAAAACTGTCCATTCACAAAACAAGGCATATCTGGTCTTTTTCCTTCCCTCTGCCCTCTTTGGGAGTACACTCTGGTCAAGATCACACTCCTCTGACACTGTGAGGAAGCCATTCAGACACACAGAGGATGTTTGTTTTTTTATTATTCTTTGTAATATGACAGTTTATTATGTCTGGATTTGGACAACACAGCCTGATCTGTAACTCTATTAATACAGGTTTTGTAATTATATTTTCATTCTATTTACAAAGTTGGCAATTCACAGTAAAGTCGTTTTAAAAACATGAAAATCAGAGATTTTATTATTATTACTTTTTACAATTTCACAAAAAATTGCCAATTCTTTATTCTCTTACAAATGACCAATTTTACTACAAGCAACTGCTTAATATTTAGCATGTATTTTTAATACTGTTACAATGCACTAAAAGTTTCCTCCTCTCAGTTCACCAGTTCAGTGTTACCTCACTGAGCGCTCCTAACCTCGGCCTGCTCTTCTCCATTACACTGCCCCCCTCTGTCATCGTCCACTCGCACTCAGCTGGTTTTCAGCCTCAAAAAGGCAGTTGTCTAAATGCTTGAGTGGAGTGTTCTTTTCCTGTAAGCCTTTATTATGAAGTGATCTCAAAAATAAGCCATGTCCAGTTTAAAGCCGCTGTCCCAACAGATAGTGCTTATATTAGGCCTGATCTGAAAGAAAAAAAAAATCTTTGTTCAGTGAAAGTAGTAATGCAAAAATAATGTGAATGGAAGCATTTGGGGGCTGAAAATCAGAAAGATGTGGTCAAAAACTGTAAAACACAAAGCTGAGCCTCACACTGGACACCGTGGTCATTAGTTAAGTCTTTATCAGAAAGTGGCTGTGTTGAAAGCTCACACCAGAACACAGTGAAATGTTGACAGAGGACACAGCACCTCAAGGCCAGCACAGACAGACAAGCAAAGCCACAGTTTGGGTTTGGATTAGGTCCTATTGTACCATTGATTATGATGTTATGATGTAATAAAGATTAGAGGGATGAAGGATGCAGATTATCATCGTCTGGTTGAGGTTTAAGGATCAGAAAGTTGAAAGAAGGCCGATAGACAGTAGTGGCAGTGGATGATGGAAAAACACAGATTTACAGTGGAAAGTAATGGCTGATTTGTTTAAAGTACATTTTGGTGGATGTAGTGATTTTGTGGATTACAAGACCTTGCTTCAAATACCATACAATTCAACTAAAGTCATACAAAATAGCTTATACGCCATCACTGCATTTTTCAATAGTGATCTTTTTGCTTTGGTAAATTGAATGTATTTAATGCATGTCAAAATTGTTTTATAGTTTATCTGTGTGTACATTTTTTAAATAATAATAATTTCATCTAATGACAGTGTCTTGATAAAATCATGTTGATAAGGCTTTGTTGATAAGCCAATGTGAAATGCTTCCTGTTCATATACTCAAAATCAACTTGGCAATAAAATAAATTGATTACCAAGCAGAGTTGACCTGTGATTTCAATATAAAACATATTTTACATTTCTATAATCTCAGATAGAATTTAAATATAGAAATACCACAATGAGCAGAGACATGTGACAGTGATGAAGTGCTCAGAACATTTTTTACTGATGTTGCTACACCACCACAATTATTATTACCAATATTTTTAACTTTCATTTAAATAGCTGCTAAAACCCAATAAACCCAATAGAAGCAATAGCGCTCAGAATGTTTCTTTTTTTTTTAATGCGCTAACCTAAACAAAGTGAGAAAATGTAATGGTAACTTTCCATGTGAGTGTGGTGCAGCATTGGGCCTATGAACGCTAAAACACGGGACACTTTTATTGTGCATGATATGAGTTTCACATTAAAATAAAGCACTGAAACAAAACACCAGGAGGGAAGCCATTTGACAGCCATGTTAACCACAAATACAAATCTCACGTTGACTCTCTGATAATTCCCCTATATGCACAGAGTGGCTCATTTAACAGGGAGAATTTCAAATGAATCCCATACATCATACACAGTCCACATGCAACAGTGAGCGGATCCATTACTCTGTCAGCAGCAGCCAATACGGCCTGACCAAATTCACGAATCGCCCCTGAACGCACCTTATTCACCTCACCAGAAATTATCCTGATGTCCAGATGTTTTATACACGAATCAGGAAACACATTTGTATCAGACAAATTAACATTTCCTTTTACAGTTGTTCAGGCTCATATGCGTTCATTATGGACTGCTTTACTTATTATAACACCATCCTCTGTCCATGGAGATACAACACCACGTTAAAAATGTTTGGAGATATTGCAGATCACACGTTTACATGTATAGAGGTTTTTATTTGTTCTATTTATTGCGGTCCTCAAGTCCTCAAAATGGCGTCCAGAAAATCAAAATCCATAAACGTGCTAGAAAATACTTTTTATTACTCTGGAAATCATCAGAGGGCCTAATCCTTCATTTTAAACGAACTATGACTACTCACATAAGCTAGCATATAATAATATTTTGATTTATATCACAAAACAATTAGAAAATGGTAATTTCTCGTGACAATTAAAGGTTATTTCTTATCTTTTGACATCAAACTATGTGTCCCCATAGAGTCAGTTGCCATGAAGATCTGCTTTGTACCATAATAAAAATAGTCAGTGCGCTCTGCTTTTAGATGAGTCATTCCCTAAAGTTACCTGAGGAAGGTGCTGTGAGGACAACAAGCCTGCTCAGTGACAAGAAGCATCGCTCTAGTGCAGAGGATGTTAAGCTGTGGTGTTACCGCTTATGTAGCATCCATGTCAGGGGCAAAAGTTGTTTTCGGCCCCAGAGATTTCTACTAACTAAGAAGATTCCTGCGTCTTTGATAAATCATATGTGGAATAATTATAATTTAATTTCTTTACCAGATTGTTGCATCATTTAGGCTAGAGATTTAATCAAGTAAACAAGATGAACTCTCAAAACACCACAATCTACGAAATCAGTCTGGAAAAATACATGTTGGAATAATTAAATTTCATGGTTTGCAAGAAAGAGGATCTTTTCTCGAGGGAGAGTGATGGCTTTACAGTTGCATTCCTATCAAAATCATAACATAAACAACCAAAATAGAGAAGGCAGTCTGTTTATTTTATGGTTTTTGGCACATGTTTTCTCTTCTTCAGTGGCACTGGGCTGAGTCCAGGGTGGAGCTGGCCCCGGTGCCCTCTGCCATACAAGATCAAATGGCGAATCTCTTTAGTCTCTGGTATCAGGGGTGCCCAAATTACTAAAATACTTAATTATTATGAGAACGCAGTGGTCAGATTTTGCCACACAATGCTACTTTTATGCTTATACTCTTGGACGTACATTTACTAAATAAGATAAATAAATAAAAACTAATTATTACAACTTTTATAACACAGTTTATATAAGAAGAGACCTTATATACCCCATACAACTGTGCAATAACTCACCCTTATGTGTCTGTCAATCACTATTTCTCTTTACAAACTTATATACAGCTGAGATATATTTGCATTACTAAATTTCTATATTTTATTTTTACTTCTGCGTATTTAGAATTTATTATTACCAATTCTATTTTTGCTTTTTGTTGTTATATTTATTGTGATGAGCTACTGTGTCTAAATCATTTCCCTTGTAGAAAAATGAAGTATGTCCAAGTCTAAGTCACTGCATTAGTTTTATGTTATGTTTTCAGTCACAGTATTTTTAGATTCATGCATTGAAGCTGGTCACATCCATTCCAGTAACAGTAGTAAGTAATTATCTCCAGAGTACTACTTTCATTGTTATGTCATGATGAAAACAAAGCCACCGTTCACTTTGATTCACTCTCGCACAAAGAAAAGGTCACAGCTCGGGCTTTTATAGAAGCAGTCTGTCACACATTATTCACTCATTTCCAGAGAAGTGTTGAGTTTGAGGTGTTTAATTTCCTGTTTCGACTTGTACTTTATAAAACTTGTGTTTGAAGATGCAGGAAAGTGCCGTTATCTGTCAGACACACCTCTACTGGTCAACGGGATGGTTAAGATTCCTCTCGGTGATCTGCTCACTCTGTCATGTTGGAGGATGCTTCAAGTACACAGAAAATAATCATTCAATAAAAATCCTGGAGGTTGATACCGTGGAAGCACATTCATTTAGGTAAGGTGGGTAAAGTGTCTTGCTCAAGGGCGCATTGGCAGTGCAGGTTTAGCTTAGTTGACTGTTGTAATGCCATCCATCCACTTAATATATACTTGTAGATACAATTATGGCCACTTCAAGTAAAAAAATTGGGGAAAAAAGAGATATAACGTTAGATATAAAGTAGAAGTAGTAGGAAGACCTGCTATTTGCATCTTTCCAGTTGCTTTGTCTGGATTCCTCCACATTATGGCATTAAACAAATTAAATGGAGACATTCAAGTGATGCCTCCAGGTCAAATTGGAGGTTATATGGTGAAAAAAGCCAATAATATGCAAGCTATAAGTGCAAGCGTAAGGTCTAATGTGGAGTATTTCTCACAAAATTAACATCAATCAGACAAAACCTCATTGGAAGAGTTATATAGTGTGCATTACATGTAATTTTTTGTGTACTAAAAAGCACTGGACTAAGTACAAAGTCTGACGCATGATGCATACAGCTTCACATTACGAGGGTGAACAATAGGATGGACTTGCCTTTAACTTCACCTCTCTGTGTCATGTTCCTCTCCTCCTCTCCTCCTCTCCTCTTGGCCGATCCCACCCCTGCTACATTTCATTGCTCGGACTCCCACTGAATGGAAAACAGCTGGACCAGAGCCTGCCCAGAGCACATTATGCCCAAGTTTTCAATGAATTCCCATCTCCCCTCCTCTGTCCAGTCCGCTCCCCTGCTCCCTGTCCTCTTTAAGGTGGGGCCGTGCAGCTGAAACAAAAGAAAAACAGCTTGTATGAGAACATGCTCCTCACCCACATATGGTACTCTCCTTTCTTTCTGTGAATTTCTTTCCCAACCCTACTCCCTGGTGATCGGCCGCTGTTATGGCTGCTCCTGCTCCTGACAGCTCTGAAAAAGGCGCAGATATAAGGCAGCTGAGTTATACACACAGGTATTCGTACAGTTAAGTAATGTGTCAGGCCTATTTTGCCGCGATACTCAAGTGTAGTCAGACGGCGGGGTCATCAGAGGTCACCGAGAAGACAAAAACATGTAAAAAGTGGTGCGTTTGAGCGCCAAGCCATTTAGAGGAGAGCTGTGTTCTCATAAAAGGCTCTGGGGCAGGAGCAATGACAGCTCGCACTGATAAGAAACACAGATATGAGCTTTTACTGTAAATCCCAGCATTAAAAAGCATTTGTACTTATTGGTATAAGGATTACAATAGTTTTACCGCAATTCAAATAGCTAAAAGGGTGCTGTGTTACTTTTCTGGGGTAGGGTCCGCCACCTGTCCGTCTCCAAGGAGTTCTTTATGGTTTGCCTAAAAATGTTCCACAGTTTGGCTTTGAACTTATCTCCATGGAGACAAGAAGATGATGCCACCAGGCCAAATTACAGGTCAGATTAGTGGTGGAGTTACATGACCAACCCTCAAACAAAAAAGCACATAGTGTACCTTTAAAAACTAGAAAGCTAAATAACTGACCTCCACCAAGACTATGAGCCGAGTGTACAGTAAATAAGATTCTGATCACTGGAGAGAATGACCTTAGTAATAAAAGAAACAATCCCTAATAAAATAAGTATAAGCAAATAATAAAAATCTCTTTTTAAGAAGCTGGTTTGAAGTGTATACATTTGGTGCAGAGGAAGTGTTGCTTTGGCTGGTATGAAAAACTGTAGGTCGCACATGTGTGTATGTGTGTGTTTGTGTGTGTGTGAGTGTTTGTGCGTGCGCATGTGTGTCTGTGTGTGCCAGTGCAATTTCCTGCAGCAGATTGACTAACATGTGGGCACCTGCCCTGACAAGTCCACCCATCCTGTTTCTCTGCGCTTGTATAATGCACCATTTAGACACATCTGTATATTCTGTTTTCATTGTTCATCTGACGCAGAGACGGGATAACAGAGTCAGAAAAAAATACAATAATAAGGAAGGTTTGTGTTCATAGACTCAATTATTTTATCTTGATGGTTTTATTAGAAGGTCAGAGTCCAGTCTCCCTGTTGGAGTGTTCACCTGCCAAATGGAGGGTTGTGGAGCGACCCTGTCTCTGAGTGGATACTGTCATATACTGTCATATACTGTCATATACTGTCATATACTGTCACATACTGTCACATACTGTCATATACTGTCATATAGAGAACACAGCCACTCTGACTCTTGACAGTGAGGGCAGGAGGGCATCCTGTGTAAAAGCCTGTATCAAATCACTTACTGACTGTTTGGCAACACTGGGTGACTACCTGTTTTGGCCCCTCACTTAAATATAATGAGGTAGGGTTAATAAAGGCAACACGATAGGTACTTCATGAATTAGTCATTCACTGATGCTGGAAGCAACAGACAATAAAATAAGAAGGGACTTTACATCGTAAATTTGAGCTCAGAGGAGAAGTGCACAGGCCAGACAAGCC
>KN496680.1:1639-18976 GCA_000787155.1 Scartelaos histophorus | reverse complement strand
ACTCTTTCATACAAAACACAGCACACATGTATAAACAACTTTTTGAACATTAAAAATGCTTAATTTAGGGTATTGGCTACAAAAGTGTAAAATATCAAGTCTGTAAGCAAATAAAAAATATCCTTATTGCCCCAAAACAAAAATAAAGTGCTACTGCCTCATTACTTTACTGGTGCCAATCACACAAACAGCTCCTGTCAGTCCGGGGCCCAGAGCCACATCATTTGTCCTGCATTTCTATGGTGAATATTACATTTGGATTTGTGCATTTTGAGTGAAATAGTTGAGGATTATCGTCACTTAGACCAGCTTTTTCAATGAAAACAGCATAGACACTTAGAGGATACAACCACCTTAACTCACTACACTCACACAAAATGTGAGCCAATCCAAATGGATAGAGCTCATTTGTTTGGTGGAAAAACAAGGTTCCTATTGGACACTTGTTTTCCCGGTGTCATCAGCGTGTGTGTGAGACGCAGGATAATGCAGGAAATATGTTTGGAAAGGTACAGGTCTGAAGGAAAAAAGTAAGTTTCTATCGTGTATGGTTAAAAAGTTATGCACGGTTATGTAAAACATGTTGGATGGGATTGTACATGACACCGTCAGTCTGGAAGGATTTTTAATCACTCTGGAACATAATAGACCTGCCTCAAGTTACACTGTGTCTGAGTTCTTGATGACAGAAGGTGTTCAAAAAGGAAGGGAGGGAGAGAAGAAAGAAGTATGTACCACATGTCGTCATGATAGGAATATTTTTTACTGGATTTAAAGGTCTGTCATCTGCTCCTCTTCATGCTGCTGAGAATGTTCATATGACATATGGCATTTCACAAAACTTCATCATGTTGCTCATTGAGGGAAGAACACGCTTGGAGCACTGCAGTAAGGCAAAGGGTGACTGCTCCCTGTGTTTGTGTCAACCCTAACCTTAGCAATTGGAATATAACCTATTTAAAAAGTTATTTAACTTTCTTCTTTGCTACATAAATCCATATCTTCATATATGAGATGAGATAGTCTTCTGTATGTATCTAAAAGTGTAGTAGGAAGTGGTAGTGTACATATACTCACAAATAAATAGTACACCATTTATAACCTTGAACCTCTTTTAATTATGTTATGATGTTGTTATTTCCTCAAAAACAGACCTGGAGTTGTGTTTCCATTTATTATGAGTCTATCCACACTCCAAAGCTCTAAATGTTCTTTTCCACCTTGTGATGTCATGAAGTGGTAGTCTAAGCTTCCCTCTACCTTTTGTTCAGCTATTCATGAGCTAAAATGTTCCAAATGATTCTAGGGCAGGTGTATGGAGTTTAAACACACTGTTTTCAGTTTGGCCATGAGCAGGGTTTGAGTGTTAAACATGTGAATGAAACAAAACAACAACTCCAGATCAGAAATAACGTGAGCGTCCTTAAAACCATCACCACCTGCACATGAGCTTGTATGGCGTCTCTGCTGGAATTAACAACAGAGTTTCTCACTGAATGTTTTTACACAAATATGACGTGTGATGTTCTAATTAAAACAAAAGCTGACATTAATTTAAATCAGGCCCAAGTGAAGCGTTCATATTTCACAAGATTCTCTCCCCGGGGTTGACTCAGTTTTAATTACTGTATACTATGAAATGAATTCACCGCAACTAATTGTGTATCTAATTTTGAAAACTGTTCATAGTAAAGAGCTCTGAAAACATAAATATAATATTGTTTTAACACAAGAGAAAGTGTTGATGTACTGTTTTATTCTGCTAAACCAATTATACAATTTTTTTCTTATTTTATAATTTTTTTTCTGAATTTAGCTCTGAAGCCAAATCGCACAAAAAATCTAAGAAACACAAAAACAAATCTGTAACCAAAAATTGTTCTGTCATGTGGTAATATACAGGAAGTGCTCTACTCTGAAAACAATGTGTTTAACCTCCATACACTTTCATTAGAATCACTTGGATGATTTCAGACCTGGAATCTACTGAACAAAAGGTAAAAAATGTAAATGTTTAACTTAAAAAAAACTACCACTACATGACATCACAAGGTGGAACAAAACATTTTGAGTTTGTTGTTGACAGTCTAAATTAAAAAAAAAGTTACTCAAACATGTGTGAATGAAACAAAACACAACTCCAGGTCTGTTTTTGAGGAGGTAACAACATTATAAAATGGCTTAAAGCTCAATTTTGTGTAATATGAGACCTTTAAAAATATATTCTTCTTTTTATTTTTTTTTGTATTTTTTTTTAAATTAATGGCATTAGAAAACAGTTACATAATATAATAATATAAAATGTAAAATAAATGGTATATGTATAATTTCATTTTTTCTTTTCATTTTCCATTTTTAAAAAACATTTTTTGTCACTATGCTTCACTAATAACTAATCCACCATCATCACATATATTATAGAGTATCAAGTGCAGTATATTGATTCCCTCATGTAAGGCCATATCTGTATAATTCTTTTTTTCCCTGCACAATCAGAATAACTGAGCACTTATTTCCACCACTGTTGAAGACTGTCCTGGTGTCACCAAGAGGAGTTATGGCTAATTAAACTATGTTAATTCGCTAAAATACACCACTCTCGCTACATTTTACTACAGTCTTTTTTTGTTGTTGTTGTTTTTTTGTTTTTTTTAAATTGTTCTTCTTTGGCTTTCTTTCCCTTCCCTTTTACTTTTTTTTTAATTTGTATATGTATTCCCTCCTATAAGGCCACATCAGTATAAGCCATGTATCATATCACAATCCTAATGCAAAGTAACATATAGTTCTTTTTTTCCCTGCACAGTCAGAATAACCGACACACTAGCACTTATTTCCACCAGTATTGAAGACTGTCCTGGTATCACCAAGTGGCGTTGCGGATAATTGAACTATGTTAATTCACTAAAATACACCACTCTCGCTACATTTTACTACAGTCCTTATTTTAGAGCAGCACATATCACATCTATGCCACCATCCCAGACGCCCCAGCCCCTGCAGCAGAGGCTCACAGCTGTCTATAGATCATGGACACAAATGTGACACATTTTACACTTTGAGCAACTGTATTATACCTGACATCATTTGGGTTCTTTGTATTATAACAACAGAATAATACATTCACAGAATACAATTTAATTTTCTGCCTGAGAGAAAAACATTTACAGCTTTAAAGAGGAGGAATTACACTTCTCACAGAACATATTTAGATCACCATGTTCCCCTTTATCCTTTTGAAAATGATTTATTAGCCATAAAACATGAAACGCATTGAAATGTTTAATAAGTTTCAGTTTTGTTTTTGACGCTGTGAGATCCTCCTGCTTTTGCTCTCAGTGTTAAGTCACTCCCCCTTCAGAGTGCTATTACAAGATTTCTCAAACATGCGTCTAAAAACTCTTTAGACAGTTTGTGATGATGAACTTTACGGCATGGTAAAAAACTCCAAAAAGTTGGTATAATATGCCTGTATAATATGCCTCTTTAATGTGTTTTCCTGTGTTTTGTTGTTGTTGTTGTTTTTTTTTTTTTTTTTTATTGTTCTTCTTTGGCTTTCTTTCCCTTCCCTTTTACTTTTTTTAAATTTGTATATGTATTCCCTCCTATAAGGCCACATCAGTATAAGCCATGTATCATATCACAATCCTAATGCAAAGTAACATATAGTTCTTTTTTTCCCTGCACAGTCAGAATAACCGACACACTAGCACTTATTTCCACCAGTATTGAAGACTGTCCTGGTATCACCAAGTGGCGTTGCGGATAATTGAACTATGTTAATTCACTAAAATACACCACTCTCGCTACATTTTACCACAGTTTTTTTTTTCCTTCTTTGGCTTTCTTTCCCTTCCTTTTTTTATTTATTTTTTACTTTTTTAATTTGTGTTCTATACAAATGTCATATATTACAGAGTATCAAGTGCAGTATATGGATTCCCTCCTATAAGGCCACATCAGTATAAGCCATGTATCATATCACAACGGGAGAGGAGATAAGGCCACATCAGTATAAGCCATGTATCATATCACAACGTGGGAGAAGGGAGCAATCCTAATGCAAAGTAACATATAGTTCCTTTTTTTCACTGCACAGTCAGAATAACTGAGCACTTATTTCCACCAGTATTGAAGACTGTCCTGGTATCACCAAGTGGCGTTGCGGATAATTGAACTATGTTAATTCGCTAAAATACACCACTCTCGCTACATTTTACTACATTCTTTTTTTTATTTATTTATTTTTTTATATTGTTCTTCTTTGGCTTTCTTTCCCTTCCCTTTTACTTTTTTATTTGTATATGGATTCCCTCCTATAAGGCCACATCAGTATAAGCCATGTATCATATCACAACGTGGGAGAAGGGAGCAATCCTAATGCAAAGTAACATATAGTTCCTTTTTTTCCCTGCACGGTCAGAATAACTGACACACTAGCACTTATTTCCACCAGTATCGAAGACCACAGCAGCGCGAACACGCCCCAGATCCTGACCTTTGACCTTCCTCGCACTCCGTTTGTTTATCGACGCCTCGGGAGCCCGCTGAGCCTCCCGCCTGGAATAACACTCGCACGTTTCCGAGGATTTTCCCACCGTTAGCTGTGAGCGCACACACGTGGAGTGACCAGAGCCTCCGGAAGTCTGCCCCCGGGTTCGGAGGCGGTTTTCCACACCCCCGAGCTCCGGTGTGGGGGGGGTTTGTTGCGAGATGGCCACGTCAGAGAAGACATGGTGTTCATAGTGTATAATCACACAGCGGGTAATGAAGAGGCTGATGGAGCGGAGCTGAGGAGTGCATTAGGAGAAAATCGAGACGTCAGCCAGCAGGAAATAACATGGTAAAAATAGGTGGTCTTTGTTACCTGGAAGGTGGTTTGAGTTGCTGTTTTTCACTCGTTTGTCTGAGGAAAAACAACATTTGGAAAGCACTTCTGCAGGTATGTACTTAGATTGAAGCTTGCATCAAAACTACAGATTATTAGATTGCTAAGGATGTTTTGATATCAATTCTCCCTGCCAAAAAAAGGAAAAAATGTGTTTGAATCACATTTAAAGGCTCTGTATTATGCAGAATTGACTCATGTGAGCTTTTGTCATGTTATTATATTGTTACTTCATCAAAAACATACTTGGAGTTGTGTTTCGTTTCATTCACACGTTTGAGAATCTTTTATTATTAGTCTGCTTACATCTCCACAGCTCAAAATGCTCTGTTTTGTTCCACCTTGTGATGTCATGAAGCAGTAGTTTCCAAGTTCACAGCTACATTTTCCTTTTGTTCAGAGGAGATTGGCAACTCCAGGGCTGAAATTATCCAAATGATTCTAGCAAAGGTGAATGGACTTAAAAATTAAAACAGCTGAGCACTTTCGGTATTTATTGTTTAGCGTAAGAACACAGTGTAAACATGCAGGATTTTTTTTTTTTTTTTTAATTATTAAAGACAATAGAATATAACATTTAACAAAACAGAATAATAAACATACAAGTGAAACACAAAACGTAAAACAATACCAACAAATAAACAAAATCAAAGAAAAACCACCCACCCCTTCCACCCGAGACACACAACCCACACAATTTCTGAGATAAAACAAAATTATTGTGGTCGTGCAGCATAAATCACACCACTAGGCCTCCCTCCATTTACATTCTGGCCCATTTATAATTTAAATTCCCCCTTTTTCTCTTTCTTTTCTCCCCATTTATTAACCACCTTGCTTACACTAAATAATTTCATCATCGTTTCCATTCATAGTCTTTTACTTTTTACTAGAATATTAAAGCACAACTTTTTCAACTCGAGGTATGTTTGTGAGAAGCATTCACAAATATTTAAAAGGATAGTTGTTTTTTTTTACATGAATCTGTATGGCACCAGTAGTGTGGTGCGCAAACACTGACTTACCCTCGACAGCGTCCTTTGAGCTGAGTTCTTGCCCGGTTTTGGTGCCGATGAACGTTGTCCGGCAAGTTGGGTCATGAAAATAAAGCATTATTCTTCTCAATGTGTTCAAAAGATGTTTTATTTTTGCATCACAAAACTGCTTTCATACGAAAAAGTCAAACCTCGTAATCGCTTGCCGCTGTTTTCTCTCTGTTCGTATCCCTGCACTGCTGCCACTGTGTTTACAGCTCGGAAAGTTAATGGCAACATGTCTGACGATGGCACCGATAACTTACACAAGCTTATATACTTATTGCTCTAGCTCTCACATTAGCTCTTACGTTATAATTCTCGTTAGCTCTCGTTAGCTCTCTTGCGTCATGGTGGCCATCTTTCTGAGCACATAAATACTGCTAAACTGAAAAAAAAATTGGATTCATGCGCGGGTCTGACCTGGCGGCAGCGCAGTGATACGAACAGAGAGAAAATAGTCCCAAGTGATTATGGGGTCTGACTTTTTCCTTGACAACGGTTTTGTGTGCACTCTTTTGAACACATATTGTTTTGAGAAGTAAAAGACTTCATTTACACGACCCCAGCCATCTTGCCGGAACTACTTTCTTCAGCACCAAAACCGGGCAAGAACTCAGCTCACGGCAGGTTGTCGGGGGTAAGTCAGTCCGACCGGAATGCCATGCAGATTCATGTCAAAACCCCCAAACTATCCCTTTAAGACACACTATTTAACGATGAACAAACTTTTCTTCCTTGTGACGTTGCATGGTGATACAGAAAATGCTCCACTGTATTTTTAAAGTCCCTACACCTTCACCAGAATCATTTGAATAATTTGCTGTCCTGGAATTGCCAAACTTTGAACCCAGCCATGAAATTATTTTGCTTATCGCTGCAGCATGTGGCTCTCAACTGAACAAAAGTTAAACTGCAAAATTTTATGAAAAAGGTGAAAAGTAGTGTGTTATATATATGAGAAAATAAGTTAACTTGAAACTAAAATCCCTCACATTTTGAGTTGGAGCTGCAAAGTGCATTAGGAGGACATTACGGATCGAGTTCTGTTCTTACCCTCACCTTCCATAATAGTCTCGTCTGTCATTTGGTCACTTGGGTTTTGTGCACATAAGAGACCGACATGAGGCCACTTAGACCTGAACAGCTGAAAGGTTTTTCGGTCACATGTCAGAGAAAACTGGAGCCTATACTTGGACCTTTGGAGGGTCTAGCCTGGACAAAAGCATCTCTACAGCTAATCTCAGGCCATACAATAAAAGTTATTTTCTCTTTCATTCATTCACCAGGGCCCATTCAGTCACCAATCCACCATCATGATCTGTTATTAAATAATTACATGAACCGAGATGACGATGAGGATAACGTGCTTCATGGTGTTTTTGTGTATTTGAGCTAAAGAGGCTCATTAAAGGAAATATATTACACAAAATCAACTATAATTAAATTTCATAATGGTGTTTTCCCATTATTAACGTACTCAAAGTTGTATTTTATTCATGCATGTTTGACTATGGATAAACAGAACATATACAATTTTTATATTATCTTACTCTTTGTTATTGTAATATAATGTGATATGTGAGCTACTGCGCCGAAGCAATTTCCTTTGCGGATCAGTAAAGTCTAAAGGCCGCCACACACCACAGGAGATTTTGGCTGCGATTTCGTTTCCCTTCGGGGAGGCGTGACCCGACTTTTTGGCTTCATTTGGCGATTTTGAAGCCACTGCGCTCCTCGTGTGCGGCATCAGTGTAAGATCGTAGCCGCCGAACATCAGAAACGCTTCAGTAACAGCCAATAAAACAGAGAATTCGGACGAACGGAGTGACGGATGCAGAGATGCAAGATACAAACTCTGGAAATAGTGAAAATAAAAACTTTATTCCACTCTTCTTGTAAAGTGGTAAATTTAAAGTGCAGCATCTCATCCACATTCTCCATAGAAATGGTCCTACGCAAATAATGACATCCAGTCCACAAAACCGCGCTATTACCGTATTTTTCGGACTATAAGGCGCATCTAAAATCATAAAATGTTCTCAAAAATCAATTGATGCCGAAATCACCCAACTGTTAAACTTGTATTTTTGTGTTAGCTACAACTGAGAGTTATTGTAAATGACCTGAATAAAGTTCGATTTATCCGACACACGTTTTGTTTCGCTTATTGCGCCTTATAATCCGATGTGCCTTATAGCCCGAAAAATACGGTACTCCAGTTTGAGGCAAAAATCCTTCAGTTTTTAACGGCCTTTAGTCTTAGTCAAACCCTTTTCCTGTGACAAAACCATATGTCGGATTCCATCTTGCCAGTAGTGAATTAGCGCTAATGAATTCTGAGTTTTTTTTGGTCATTAAATGAAACTGTAGTCCATGATTTACCTTAAAACTAATCAGATTAAACACGAGTGACCCTTATCTGGCACGGGTGTGATTTTAAAAATGGCACAGATGGCACCTTAAATCTGCAAAATCTGGACATCTGGCTCACCGTCATCAAAAAAGATCCTTGAAGACGTTTGTGAAAGAATAAATTATTATTAAGCTGTGAACCCTTAACATGTACTGATATCGACATTATAAATGATCTGAAATTAACGATAAAAATGTGTAATAATAATAAAAAGCCAAAAAAACACAATGTTCTCTGACTAATATGCAGATGCAGGCTACGGAGCAGCCCAGTCACCCATGTCAGTGCAATAAACCCCTTAGAAACAGTTTTTGATTATATTTTTCAATATTTCTAAAGCAGTTTATGTTAAAAGTTTTCAGTTCCTACAAAGTTCAAATAAAAGGGCAGCAAGAATTTAATTATAAGGCAGGCTAGAAGAAACAGCATGGTGTATTTGCAGAAAGCTTAAGTGAGATTAATGGTTATAGTGCGTAAATAGCATAACAGAGCAGAGGAAATGCATGTAGTGTGTGTGATTATTGTATGTTTGTGTAGAGCTGTGAAATAAGCCACCTCTGAGACGTCGATGGAAATCTGATAGTATTTTACTGCTGAAAGTCCAGGCCGCGTCTCACAGCAAGAATCGATTTTTCAAGGACTTTTTGAGCAGTAAAACGGCTGTAACTGAATAAATGTAAGATAGAGCAATTTAAAGCCCCGCCAGGCAACTTTGTAGCTTTATTTCACACAAAAAAGTGGTCTTAATGTGAGTGGGCTTGCATCTCCAAAAACCTGACTGTTATTTGGCCTATTTGTTTCCATGAAATGCCGTTCACAGTTTTACTTAAAATCCAAAAGCAGCAAACAACAGGAACGAGGAAGGACTCTGACAGTTCCTTTTTTCTACGATATTCGATAGCATGATATTCAAAGGAGATTTTACTTTCTATTTCTATTTGAATAGGAACCAGAGTCCTATGTCCCTTTAGATGCGCAGCCTAAATCCCTGAATTATCATTTTGACCCTAAGGGGGTCTCTATCTAAAAAACAAAAAAACAAAACACTAAAATGCAAAAGTAGCCTAATCAATGGTCCGGTTTCATGTTCAACAATATTTTAATCCTGGTTTTGTTCTGGTTTAATTCTGGTTTAAATTCTGTTTTAGAAGTGTGATCTGCACAGTGTATGGGACAAGGAGGAGGCACAGTCCACATGTACGTGTCCTTCACAAGAGGAGTTGAGTCCGTGGTCGCCCGGTACTGGTTCGCGACCCGGGGGTTGGGGACCCCTGGCCTTAATAAAAGCAGACGCACTCTCCTGGAGCAGGTTCAAGAGATGATTTTGCGCACGGCAACTTTTGCACACACACATACAAGGCAGGCACAGAGATGTTGGATACACATGTATATTTTTTTTATTGATTTGCTATTGAAATTATTGTTTTTACATTTGTATGGCTCGCATTTCATTTCAACTTAACAATGGATTGGAAAACGAGAATGTCCAGGCACACCAAAAATAGTAAAGAGCCACACGGAGGAGCAGAATAAAGTAAAAGGCCTTTATTTACATGGCAAGCCAACATGTTTCGACCGACAGGTCTTCATCAGGGCTACATTTAAAAATCAACATTCACCTGTGCGTGGGTGTGGTCTTTTTAGACATTAAACCACCAATGGAGACAAAGTAGGTGGAGCAGGCACAGTCCAATAACATACAGAAGAACAACCATAGGCCAAGACAACATTGAACAAAGACAAAAGATCAGAAGTGAAGGTTCAAATTAAATGAAAAACAATACACAAATAATAATAATAAAAGAATAATGCAATTATATAAAACAAGATAAATAAAAATCCTCATTTAAACCAGGGTACTGACAGGCTTTTAATTTGTAAATCCAGAAGGCTTCCCTTTGATTGCGTTTTTGCAGTCTATCGCCCCCTCTTGGCAGTGGTTTGACATGCATCCATTTAACAATGGATTGTTTGCAGTTTGGGCGCACGGTAGTGAAGAGCAGCTGTGCAGCCGATGTAACACGTTCAGCACAAAGTTACGGGTGCATGGTGATCAGAAATGGGTTTTATTTCTGATTAAATATGACATATCTGAGAGACTCCACCCGGATAACTGATTTTGCTGCTTTCATGGGAGTGATCGCTCACACTATGGGCGGTCAGCTCCCACTGGCTCCCACGTAATTGAAACACTGCCCTGAACTAAACCAACACTATACCAGAACTAAACCAGGACTAGAACAAAACTACATCAAGACTAAACTAGGCTCAAAGCGGGACACATGTGAATGCAGATGTAGTCAGTCCAGGCTTTTCCAGTAGAGGTCATTCACACATTTAATTCTTCTACCTTCAACTTAAAATAGAAAGGATAATTATGCAATCCTTCTCTGTCAGGCCCCAATATTCAGCCCCTGCATAATCAGTGATTTTCATCTTTAGGTTATTACAAGGCCATTCAGCATAATACCACACGACTCGATGAGAACACTCCAGTTTGAATTTGAGTCTACAAATGGACCCAGTGTGACCCGATGTAGCCTCTGGAGTGATTGGCTTGCATGTAGTGTCTCTCAGTGCGTTCTTCAAAATAACAAGATACAACAGAGACACAACAGAGCGCGCAGAATTCAGAAAAAACGTCGAATCTACAGGGGCTGTGATTACATGCACGCCGAAGCATGATTATAACCTGATTTTGTAGATAATACGACGCGCAAGCCGCAGAATCTGAAATCAACCGAGTTCAGCTGATTTTGTTGTTTATGTTCATTTTAAATCATTGTTTAAAGTGCTACAGAGCATTTTTCATTCACTCCACACTCAGTGGTACTAAGTGCACCCAATAATTTCTTGGACACAGTAGTGCACATATCACATTATATTTCAATAACATTTGTTAAAACGCAGACTTAGACTTAGACGGTCAAAGTTTAAGTCCAAGTCTATGCTTCTCTGTCAACTGGATGTAACAAAAGTTAGATTTTTCACAGTTTTGTCACTTTTACCAGTCAGGTTAATGCATTTGAAGGATTTATGTATGAGCAGCAGCAGCGAGTTGTACTTCCTGACAGCGGCGGACTGATATCTGAGAAAATAGTCCCTCAAAATGCGACGATTCATGTGACGCAAGGTCAGTATTAGTTCTAAAATGATTCTCTCGACACAGACAATAATAGATTTGCCTCAGGTGCTTTGTGGAGTGGGTAAGACTGATTTTAGCGGCAGGCTAACTAAACCCATTGTCCCCTTGATGTCTACAACGCTCCGGCTCATAAGGGAAATGAAGATCTATGTCCAAAATTCCGTAGTTTCCCTTTAAAATATTGATTTTGGCTTTTGGTAAAGGGTCAATGGTCGCATTTTTATTCAGCGCTTTTCCACCTTCAAGGCACTCAAAACTCATTCTTTCACACTCACATTCACACATACACCAGTGTGCACAGACACAAGTGTTTTGTCAGTTTGGGGTGGGTTTAGTTTGCCTCTCACTAAAACTAAACTAAAAAAGTTATAACACCAGACTGTCGATGTGAATGTCTGTGTCGATGGAATAATTTTAGAAGTCAAACTAACCTTGTATTTGAAGGATCTATGTCTCAAGTTGTACTTCCTGATAGCTGTGAACTGATATCAGAGAAAATAGTCCCTCAAAATGCGACGATTCATGTGACGGAAGGTTAGTTTGACTTCTAAAATTATTCTATCGACACAGACAGACATTTACATCAAAAGTCTGGCGTGATAATAGATTTGCCTCGGGTGCTTTGTGGAGTGGGTAAGACTCTTTTAGCAACAGGCTAACTAAACCCATTGACATGCGCTAGCCTAGCACCAGAGATCTCTGCAAATACAAAGACTGGATTACTTATTTTAAAAAGTGACTCCACACATCTACATCACTCTGGCTCACTAGAAAATGAAGCCCTATGTCTAAATTCCAGAGTGTCCCTTTAAATTCTGAGACCTGACAAAAATCCGGTTTCGACAAGTTGCTGAAGTATTACTTGAATATTATTTAAAATCATATTCATTATTATTGGTACTTATTTTGTCATATTCTTTGTCAATTTAAAACTGGAAAAAAACATGTAATTCCCAAACAAATTCAGATAATAAAGTTCTGATTTCTCTGATTTTAATTGTTTCTTGATCAGAGGAAAACATTAAAAGAAATCATCAATGTGAATTCAATCAGTAATAAAAAGAAAATCCAAAATTGGTTTATTAAAAATGTTTTATCAGTTTTCTACGACAACCACAGTTACAGCTATTTGCACAGTGTTATTTGCTTCTATTTGTAACTAAAGGCATGTCGTTGTCTTTATAAACATATGATAATGCTGCTTTGATCAGATCTCTGGTGACTAACCCCCACCTCCAAACGCTCGTGTGATTGTCCATCTGGAGGTGATGGTGGAGAGGTCTGACAGATCTCTCCCCTCTGGCTCACAGTGAAAGCCCCGTGTCCCTCTGAAGTGCTGATCTGAACAAAAGCTTTGCACTACGAGCCAAACTGGACACGTCACTGTAAAAACACACTCATATTCAAGGTTAAAGGGCCCGCATTAGCTTGTTATGAGCATATTACTACTTACTATCATTCAGGGTGACACAGTGACAAATACTGAGACGCTAATGAGCCCAAATGATGGGATTATAGACTGTGTTTAAAGGCTGCTTGATTTTTCCATGTATTTGAGCAAAATGTGTCTGCGCTAGTACAGATATAACGTATAAGCAAATCTTGAGGACAAAATAAGTCTGTTTATCGTATTTTTCGGGCTATAAAGTGCACCGGATTATAAGGCGCAGTATCAAATAATATGTCAGTTGTGTCATTGTCCACACATAAGGAGCATCGGATTATAAGGCACAATAAGAGAAACAAGACATGTGTCGGATAAATCGAACTTTATTCAGGTCATTTACAATAACTCTCAGTTGTAGCTAACACAAAAATACAAGTTTAACAGTTGGTGATTTGGGCATCAAACATGCCCGGATCCTCTCAACATTGTTCAGTTTTAACACAAAAATACAAAACCTGAAATCTGCATGGTAATGGTGGCATTTTGGGTCCTTGTACAGCACACGGCAGAACTACCGGTATGTTGCACAGTCGCCCTATATGTGGCCAACATATTACTCCTCCTGACTCGCCCACTAATACCTTATTAGACTAATGTGGACAACGTCAAATCGGTTGGAGGTTAAACACAACCAAAGGTCATACATAAGGCCACTGGATTATAAGGCCACTGTTGATTTTAGAGGAAATGTAATGATTTTAGATGTGCCTTATAGTCCGAAAAATGTGTTTTATTGTCCGGTAATCAGGGAGTTTTAAAACATATGTCAATACTTGTTATTGGTTTTGCCTCTTCTTGCATCACTTTACCGGTAGGCTGGTTTTGTGGCTGGTTATAAACAGACCACCTGTCCACGGTGAACTGACTCTGCACAGCGCCCTCGTCCACACTGGAGCTCACACACCGCCCTGTGCTGAGCGAATACTCGGCTCTTTTCTCTAAACGGGCAAAATGCAAACTGAGCATTTTTGCGAGGTGAGAGAAGATGACTTTGGATTAGTGCAGTGTTTCCTGAGGTGGGGTTAAGGTTGTCCACACAAAAAGAAGGAAAATTGAGTTTTAAATCGACTTTACATAAGATATGTGTTGATATGTCTTTATATTAGCATTAAGCCCACAGGAATCATAGATATAAACGGTAGATCTCGCACTGACGACCACTGTCTATTGGAACGAATGCAACAACAAAGCCACCATCTTGGTACTGGGAAACGCTGCTTTAAATGAATGAACGTCAATCTGGGATCAGTGTTTCCTAAACGCCAAGTAGCATTGTTTAGTCTTTGTTTAGACCTGGTTTAGTCTTGGTTTAGTCCTGGTTTAGTCCTCCTGGTTCAATCCTGGTTCAGTTCTGGTTCAGCTCTGGTTCAGTCCTGGTTTAGGCCTGGTTTAAACCTTTTAGACCTTCTTGTTCAATCCTGAGTTCAGTCCTGGTTCAGTCCTGGATTCAGTCTTGGTTTAGTCCTGTTACAGACCTGGTTTAATCCTGCGTTCAGTCCTGAGTTCAGTCCTGGGTGCAGTCCTGGGTTCAGTCCTGGGTTCAGTCCTGATTTAGTCCTGGTTCAGTTTGTATGCGGCACAAAAAAACGGCATCTTCACTCACTGATACTGTGAAAAAGCAAGGTCAGTAACTACTTTAGACCATGGAAGCTCCTTACCAAGATGGCGGCAGGATTCACGCATACCAAGAGGCTGAAGGTGAGATCTAACATTCATATATAGACAGGAATTATTATTATTATTGTATTATTATTAAATTAAACATTTTCTTTTAGCTGTAGTGTAAAAGTTTTTGATTGTGTGATTTTGATTGCAGCACATTTTAGGATTGTCTGGATTAGTGGATTAATGAAAAAAGTGTGAATGAAACAGAATCCAACTCCAGATATGTTTCGACAAAGGGCGATAAAAGGTATAAAATTATATATATATTCTTTAATTACAGGATTTCTGTGTTCAGCCGTCTGATCTTTCACGAGCGTTTCCAGCTTTATTGCAGTCACTGTAAGTACTGTACAGTGGTCCTCTCCTCCAGCCCGGTCGATCTTTTTGTCCTCGCCGGTGTCATTGGCGGTGCATCAGATAAGCGCTGCGCTGTCACTCATGTAGCTCACACGCGGCGCTTTGTGTTGGGCTCTGCTCATTTCAGCTCGGCGATAAGAGGCGGATGAAGGGCGGGCGCTCCATCCAATCTGCCCACTTTAATTAAAAAAACGCCATCAGATCATTAGAGGAGAAAGAGACAGAGCGCGGCGTTAATCAGCCTGGTGTAAGAGGAAGCCGTCAGGATGAGAACACCGCGCACGAATCAGCAGCTTGTGGCCTTCTGCTCTGGTACAATCACTCCAGTTTATCGGGACTGGTCTGGAGATCCAATTCTCTGTGTGTAAGCAGAGTGGAGCCCTGTGAAAGCTAATGAAACTCCAAACTCTCCAGTGTAAGTACTGTACAGTAGCAACAGAGCTGATGGGCGCTTCAAATAGAGAGGATCTTCCAATTAACCTTGCACAAAAACATGGATTCTCACCATATTCACATATTCACATGCTCACACTAACAATACCAGACGGGTATTCAGTCTGTCACCCCTGTGGGTATCACCTGATGGCCCCTAGATTACCAGACCAATAGTGTTACAATATCATATTACATTACATTACATTATATTACATTACATTACATTATATTACATTACATTACATTATATTACATTACATTACATTATATTACATTACATTACATTATATTACATTACATTACATTATATTACATTACATTACATTATATTACATTACATTACATTATATTACATTACATTACATTATATTACATTACATTACATTATATTACATTACATTACATTATATTACATTACATTACATTATATTACATTACATTACATTATATTACATTACATTACATTATATTACATTACATTACATTATACATTGCACTTTTAACTTGTAAATATTTATTGTATTGTATATTTGTATATTGTACAGTTGTTTTGTGTTTGTGTTGTCTCCCCTTCCCAGGACTACAGATGGAAATTAGCTATGAGCTACAATCTGGTACAAACATCGCTGCCACTGTGCGTAATGTAATTGTGCACTGTCCTAATAAACCAATAAAATAAATAAATATTTCTGAGTTAAAATTATGGAGATGGTCTTGAGATACTCCCGCTGCGAGGTTGGTATTCACCCAGCGGCGGGCGGACCAATCACAGAGCAGCACTGAGGTCTCTGCAGAACACTTTACTCACTCTTTAGCCTATTTCAGTGAAAATACCGACAATTTTGTTTGCATTTGTGCATTTGTGGACCGGGGAAATGTCTGTGCTTGTTAGACATTAGACTTAGACAGACTTTATTGATCCACAAGGGAAATTATTTGGACAAAGTAGCTCACGTATCACATTATATTACAATAACATTATATTAAAGCACGGACCAAAACTTAAGTCCAAGTCAGTGCTTTTCTCTCAATCGGATGTAACAAAAGTTTGATTGTTGTTGCTGTTTTGACACTTTGACCAGTCATTTAAATATTCCTCATAGCATTTAAGCTTTGGGTAAATGGTCAGTGGTCGAATTTTTATACAGCGCTTTTCAAAATTCAAGGGACTCAATGCACTTTACATCAAGCAACCACTCACCAAGCGTTTTGCCCAAGCACACAACGAGAGCATTCATTTGTGGAAGCTGGAATCGCACCGCCGACTGAACTACTTTCGCCCCTTTTCTCGATTGCTTTCAGCCGGAACCGTTCAGATTGATAAATGTGTAGAATCCGACCCAGAGTGACGTACGGATAAGTCTGGCGCGAGAATAAATCAGATGAAAAAGTAAACAAGGACAAGACTGAATAACAACAATTGACCTCTACTTCGACGTGGATTTTAAAGTTGTGTTTATCAGACTCAGCAATCCAAGAGTCCTTTTCTGCACATAAAACATCAGCCTTGGCAGTCAGTATTTTAAATAGACCTTCCTCTCTTTCCTTTTTGGTGGGTTGACTTGCACATTTTTCTTGCAAGTGGCATGACTGCTGTCAGTTTGATCCTAACAGAAACCCAAAGAATAAATAGATGAGGTATGAACTCAAAATGAAGTTCATTGAGGCCAGCGGCTGTAGCAGTGAATTTGATCCATATTTGGAATTCTGGCTGCAAGTGTCAGAGCGACCAAAGAGCCAATTGGGAGTCAGACTGTAGGAGGTAAGACCCGTTTCCACCTGCACCGCTGGTTTAACCTTTTTGCTGCATGAGGGAGGGACCACAGCACAAGACGGCAGCTCATTGGTCTGTTAATAACAATAATAATAATAATAATATGTATTAATAATGATCATTTATAATCTGTATTAATAAAGCTCTTCTTAAAGAATTTATTTATTTATTTATTT
>JACN01122438.1:0-21696 GCA_000787155.1 Scartelaos histophorus | reverse complement strand
CCGCTCATGGGACTCTGGAAGTGGGCCAGGGCGGGCGGCATCCAGCAGCTGTCGGAGTGGCCCAGGATCAAACACTCCTGGGTGCAGGTCTCGGAGGCTTCGGCCAGGGCTTTCTGCAGGTTCACCTCAATCGCTGAAGGAGAAAAACAAACAGACAACCTGGTTACTACAAACAGAAATTATCTCGACAAGGCACCGACAGATAGGCCCTTTTGATGTGTAGTTTTGTTCTCCTTTTTTGCAGAAGTGATGATGTCCAAAATGAGAAGACCAGTTGGTATTTTCATGGTGAACCTTAATAGATCCTATATTATGCAAACTTTACTCTTGTGGGCTTTAAACCATGTGCTGTTATCTCAGGAAAAACATACCTGGAGTTATGTTTTGTTTCATTCACATATGCTTTGGTAAACCATTATTATTTGCCCGGCTACGCTTCTCCTCCCACTCAAAATGCTGTTTCAACTTGTGATGTCACGAAGCAGTCATTTTCAAATTATCAACTACATTTTAACTTTTGTTCAGTGAAGATGGGCAATTCCAGGGATGAAACCATCCAAATGATTCTAGTGATGATGAATAGACATTTAACACACAGTGAACTTCCTGTATTAACACATGACATCACAAGGTGGTGTTTTCTGAATTATAACATAGATAAATAAATAAATACACAAATAAGTACACAAATAAATACACAAATAAATACATAAATAACATAAAACATTACTATACAGCAAAATCTGCAAAAGATAATGGAGTTTAAGTTCCTTTTTAGAGCTTGAAACTTTATAGGGAAAAAAAATCTTTTTATGTATTTTTATTTGTATTGTGAGCTGGAAATTTGAGGTCTTAGATTTACAGAAAAGTAGCAATCATGTTACTTAGTGATGGGGTTGCAAATACTATGTGAAAAGACGATTCATAACAGCACCCACAAAAGCACAGGCTGCTTAAATTGAACTTGCCAAAACAAGCCACACTCAAAGCAGTCTTTTTTTTTTTGTTTGTTTTGTTTACAGAGGCCATAAAAACACATTGAACTCATAAATCCTATAAGCAGAAGAAAGTTGTCGCCTTATCAGTGTTTGACCCACTAAATGTCAGGCTTTTAGTAGAATGAACATCGATGAAAATGATAAATGTTTTATTTCATCTTGTAATGAGAAAAACGGCAGCAGAGCATTTCATTCCCATTGCTATTCCCATGACTCTTTCTGTTTACCTACAATATGCAATGAACTCCCTATAGCTTAATTAGGATTTAAAAAAAAGAATCTGTGTTTGTGTCGTTGAGCGGCTTTACTGTGTTAAATATTTAATAAATGACTTCACAAAGCTTTGTTGAGTTTAATCACTGTTGGAGCAGCGAACCTTTCAACTGGCTCGATCTCTTAGAATGCAAAATAAATCAGGTCCAGAAGTTCAAATAATTATGGTATTTTAGGATTTTGTCTTATCAGGTATGATCTTGTACTACCTTTGAATGCAAATGAGGAGCTTCAAGGACCGAAAAAGAAGTAAATGAATGAAGAGGCGACTCGGCAATGCTAAACACTCAAACTATCTTATCTCATTATCCGCTCACTGACACCACATGTGGAATGAGTCTGGGATGAGGCCTGAACGTTGAGCCTGGCCAATAAAGCCTGTCAAACCACATAATTAGAATGTAAAACAGTATGCACCAAGGCAACCAGGAGCCTGCAGTTTTCTCCTTCTTTGCCCCCACATATACGAAAAGAAAGTGCTCCTCATTCAACATCACATTGCTCTTCTAGGTCCCCGCTTCAAGCTGTCATGTACAAATTATTTAGTATATTTGCATAAGTAAGAATGCTATACATAATTAAACAGCCTTAGACCCAAGTGCTGGGACAGTCAGTTCTTTCACACGCATCACTTCTACAAGAAGGTTCTATCATTTTATTGCTAAGACATTTGTGAAGTCTCCTTGTGCCTATTGTTTGATGTCTGACAGCAAAATGAATGTGAAAATTCTCATTTTAGAAAATGTTGAGTAAGATGCAAGTACGCACAGAATATGAGAAGTTACAAATAAAATATAATTTTAGTTGTCAAACAGAGGGAGCATTTCAGAACTACAAGCTCATTTAGCAAGTTTTAGAAACATTAAGTCTTCTCTGGACCAGCTAGTTTCCTTTTCTTGTCAAGTATTTATTTAAGCATCTGCTTTTTATTTCAACTATAACTTTTTCTTTTCTTGCCTCTTTTTACTGTGCTATTGCAGCTAAAGCATAGACGCTACATAGAAATGGATGAACAGGGGTTTCACGCTCATGGAAATCCTGGACATTGAAAAAGTAGGCCTGGAAAAGTATATATATATGATAATCTGACTACAATAAATACAATATTATATTATGTTAAAAACTTATAATATCATACCAAGATGAGTGGAAAGGGCCCATATTTCATATTTAGCCCTAAAAGTAAAAAGTAAATGCTATATTCTACACATTTACAGGATCCCGTAAAGTCATGGAAACGTTTCGAAATGTTGTCAGTGAAAAATCGTGGGAACCCTGGATGTGATAAACAGGAAGTGGGCGTGGGTGCATGGGTGCTCCTCCAGCTCCATCGACTCTGATTTGCCCTCTGTGACTGCTGCTGTCAAGCCATTTTGATCATAAAATGTTTATATTAACCTGCTGTACCTCCTGGTGTTATATTTTTGCTATTTTATCTGTAAATCAGGACATGGAAATTAATAACAGACAAATCCGGTGCTTTCCCTGAGCTCCCGCTTGCATTAGCAACAGGCTTGACTGACGGCTCTGGTAAGCGCCTGCCTCCTGCTAAAGCACCAGCGCCGGCAGGAAGGGGCATTACCTTCAGCCTTGCTCCAGACTGACTCTTTGTTTGCTATAGTACTCGCGGTTGGAACCAAATATCCTCCAAATTTGCCCTATAACTGCCATCATGGATGAACTTTGATTGGAGCTGAACACTATGTCTGATGTCACACTTCTTTATACAGTTTATTATACAGTCATTCATTCAGCAATGCAGCGATTTCCAATCAAAAATAACATTCCTTATTCCTAAAACACATAATATTCAAATCCCCTATTTACCATTACTTTTGACTTACAGGTTATTTTGTAATATAAATTTTACATTTACACAATATCGCATTTAGTTTTTTATAGATACTATCCAACTCTTTAAATGGCTATAACAATCCAGCTCCTTATTACAGAATGCTCTTGCACTTTTGTGGTACTACAGCAGATTGCACAGCACAGCGTCAACTTTAATTATGAGAGCGCGGTGAGAAAATGTACAGCCTGGTATAAATTGTGAGGATATATTTGGAAAGCCCAAGTGCAGTCAAATCTGTCCCCTCCATATTGAAGCCGAGCCTTGGAGCAGGAGTGCATAAATCCCTTGGGCGGTAAATGTGTCGCCTTTCAGAGGGTCACTAACTTCATTAAGGCAAAAATGGATGCACCTCCCTCCTTCTCCCCCTTCCCTGGGCTGGCACAATGGACCGGAGCCTGGGCAGGGGCTGAGGCGACTCAATCATCTCTTCCAGCTATTGTCGGATTTTTAAGAGCATATTTTACCATGTGTTTTGATATATAATTTTTGATTGGAAATTAATTAAAAGTAAATGTGTGTGTTAAAGAATAGTAGCTTATATAACTCACCGACTGAAGTTAAATATTGGTAGTTTGACATATAAACCGATGTAATAAGACTGTTTACTTGTTGCAAGTCTCAGAATGTTTGAACTTTTATTTGCACAAATAATGTGGTTACTTGAGAGATAAATAACAGCTACAGAACAACACATTTGGGTCAGTTTTGTCTTGTCTTTATTTTTGTTTAAAGAAAATAAATGCTGTCTCTCTAGTTTTCTGCTCTGGCATCGGCCCTAATCAGTAGATACTTAAAGCTTTAGTATCTGAATCAGTATCAGACCTGAAAAATCTAGTTTAAACACAAAAAAAAAGTGAAAAATGTAATATTTTTCCACTTAGAGCTGGTTCAACATTGTTATGGGGAGATTATGGTAAATAAGAAATAACTCCATACCCACGTAAGCACTTACTTGACAGATGAAGATACAAAATAAAACATCAGCATTTATAGTTTGATAAAAAGTACGAGCGTATAAACATGGTACAGAGAATCCTGCTCCATATAAGGGAAAAGTACATGGACATAAATGAGAGGCTGGTGTACGTGCTTAGACTCAACATGGAAGACCTAATGTCAAATTTTAATCATTTAATCTAATCATCTAATCCTATAGCTACTGGTAACTTCCATGTAATAATAAGGCCGATCCAGCACATCTCTGGGCCATGAGAAAATGAACTATTCTTATAAATCTTGTGCAGAATGTGGGAATAATATCTGAATAATCAATTGTGGGAATGATATCTTTATAATCTGTGTGTTCTTTGGAAATGTTTGCATGATTTCATAATCTGTGTGTTTCTAGACAAAGAGTCTGCATGCGACATGTGAGACAGGTTAAAAATACATGGAGCCTGTTGCTTCTGTGAAAGGCTGACACAAGGGGAAACATGGATATTTGTGTTTAGAGCAGGTACAGTGGACCAGAGAGTAGGGCCATATATGTACGGTTTAAAGGACTGAGTTGTTCATGTTATTTTCAAGCTGTAAACCAAACCAAACACGGCATCCAAGTCATGTAAAAAAGCTGATGTCTGCCAAAATTACAGTATAACCGTGTGACTACTGCAGGGAGCTGCAGAGATGTAAATGGACAGACCCCAGGCGTAAACCTGTATTTTCTGCCTAAACCAAATAAATATATTAAGTTACATCTGGACTTCTGGACTCTTGTTTTCATCGCCTCCTGAAAAGCTAGAACTAGACACATTTAGATCATAAACTCACTGTGGACGATGCTAAAACATTTGGAGATGGGTTAGTGGTTTCTTTTAACAGCTGGTGCGCAGGTGAGAACAATCCAACACTTTTAATAACCTTAATAAAACATTAAAAAGTATTCAAGGTTAGTAACTATTTAATTAGTATCCTCGCCTAAGCCTAAACAATTTTTTTCCTTATGAATGATCATTTTACTCATGATTATTTATTCATTCAGGCTCTTCAATACACAGTTATAATTCACTGGTTTCACCTTCCTGTTATATGTGACAGTTTGGGACTTTTCCTTAGCATTTTGTTTTAAATAGTGATAATAATAATGACATTTAATTGCCATGCCAACAGTCTTAATGTTTTCATCATTCTGAATCCAATGAAAAAGTGGTTCCAAAAGATAAATAAAAGAAAACATTAGTATTAAAAAGTGAATAGTTTCAAATATTAAAGCTTTAGTTTTTATTTATTATGTGTCTAGGCAAACACTCTGTTAGTTACACGGTTAAAGGTTTATAAATCCTCCCTTTGGTTCAGAGGCAAAACTGCTCCCTCATTCTCAGAGCAAAATAGACCCGAGCCAAGTCTCTCCAACTGTCTCTCCTGCTCTTGATGTATTTTCAGAGTAAGTAAAACCTCCGGAAATTTTTGATGAGCTAACGCTATTAGCATGAACTTTTTATTCAGCGAGCGTCCAAGCCTGTATACTCAAACATTTTTGGAAAGTGCCTCTATTCCAACTTTTACCGAAGAGAACAGCCAAAGGTGAAAGTGTCTTTTCAAAGTACTTCATGAAAAAATGGAGGAAGGTGGGTCTTGGTAACTTCACACGACTCTATGTCAAGTGTCTCTAAATTTTGTATTCACTATTACACTTCTAGCCCCTCCAAAAAAGAAACTGGACTGTTTTTCTATTCCGGTGGGGTGGTGAGGAAATGCGGCGGCAGGTTTTGTGGGGCAGGTGTGAGCTCTCCTTGAGTGATGTCGCTGACAGCTAAAGCTAGAGGTATAGTGGCTTGTGATGGCACCGCTGTCTTTTTGTATTCCGGGGAAACAATCGTACCCCGCGGAGCTTTCGGGAGGAATCACACATCACTGTTGCCAAAGATCCCCCCCAATGGCACAAAACATCCCCTTTGTAAGTTCCCATCAAGTACATTTGAATAGCACACAAGAGGGATAATGGGGAAGTCGGTGCAGGGGATGAGCGCTTCTCAAACTCTGGTGTAGGTGTCACTGAGGGGACGCACTAGACTTACTGTACTTTTTAACTAGAAAATAGTCTATAATAAAAGCATGTTTTCTCATGTCATGATTTTATTGCATTAAACAACAACGGAAAAACATGAAAAAACACGTGTCCTTAAGGCCGCCACACACTATAGGAGAATAGTATGGGATAAAACTCATCTATTTCTCATCTATAACTTTCTATTTCTGTGGAATCATGCAGTGTAACTCCAGAAGGCTACACAGTGTTGCTTTAAAGGGTTAATTACTAATTTATTGTAATATTGTAATAATTATATAGCTGAATGTAATCCTTCTTTAGATCTAACTTTGTCTAATGTCCATCTTGGATTTGATTTTGTTCCAGGTCTAATTATTTAATTAAAATGTAGAATTCTCTATTTAAAAAAAAAAAAAATCTGTACACACTTTTTGTTGGCAATATAAAGTTTGAAATACAATAGAGCAATCGAGACAATTGTGGTCCAACTGTTCTCAAAAGCAGTTGAGTTTCAAAGCGACCTTACACATTCCTAGTCCAAAGCACCTCCATGACTTTTTGCTTTATAGTAGGTTATTCTATTAACCGTGTTCCCCTGTACAAATCCCACGGTGGCACAGTTCAAGGCTCGGACGTGAGCTTGCTAACTTGTGGTCATACACAAGGTCGACACCAGATGTATCCTTCAGCTTCTGCTTGTGCTACATGGACACATCCTTTGGCCAGGCGCACTTCAAACACCTCTGCATCCACCTTCACCTGACCTCACATCTCTGCAGACGGAACAGCCTGTACCAGCGCCGGACTCGCAGACGCTTTATATGAGAACAGAGCTAATGAGAACTGGAATAAAGACAATGAGGGCGACGGGCTGTTAGCTAAAGTGCATATGATAAACCCCACACTTTTCATTTTATTTCAAATTTTACTATAAATTACACTTTTATTTATTGTTAAATTAAGGTTTAAATTGACAGGAAAATGCATTCCTTGTGTGTAAATTGTTCTGCAAATTTGGACAGAATGTTTAATGTTGATGACAGAAGTAGAATTAATCACTACTTCCTGTATTTTGTACTTTTTTTTTCCTACAAACTGATGCTTAACTGATGTAAAACTATGACAAAAATTGACCACAAGTACCATCGTACCAAACCGAGTAATTAGAAATACATGAACAGCCGCCATGTAAGAAGCTTTCCCTAATGGAACTACTCTGATTCCTCATTTTAAAACATGGATTGTATTTCTTTGCTATGAGCAAGGATAAAACTAATTGTTAATTTGTCCAGTTGAGCAGTTATTTCAGCGTGGGCTTTATCAAGCTGCAACTAACTATCATTGTCTATAATATACTCTGCCTCAGATAGCTGCCTCCTAGATAATAAAAACAAACAATAAACAAATAAATGCACAAGTACTCACTGGTATTGGGCAATTGGCAACAAATCCCACATTTCTCTTGACTCTTTTTTAAATGATGAAGCAGCCCGTGTTGTGGCCTGGTGCTTTCTCTACAAATGCTCTATAGCACATTAGATGTTATTGAATTTCTTGTGTACATGCATGACCCGTTATGTTTTGGATATTAATAGAGAGTGTACTCTAGAAATAATAAGCCTTAATATTTTCTCTGCTGGCCCAAACTGCTGCATGCTAATGGTGTGATTACTGTACACAGTTGGTGATATCAAGATAATTACACAAATTTATTTCAGCGTCAAGGTAATGTCATAATGAGGTGATTTATGCCAAATAAACAGCAGTTAAAAAACACCATGTAAAAGCTGTTTAAATTTGCTTCTTGCACTTCTAATGCTAATATGTTCAGGAGCGCTCCAAGTTTCAAATGCTAACATAGAACAGTGTGCACATTATGCTCCTGATTAGCATTATTTACCACAGAAGCTGAGATATGGCATGACAGTTGATATATTAAAGATGATATTTACTGACAAAGCTAGTTACATCTTGATGAGATTCACATTAAGGTTCACACACATATCCCAATCCGCACCATTATTCCAGCATGCACATGCTCATTATTGCTAATTAAAAGGATAATTGCATGCATCTAGGACGTTAAATTCCTCCAGCAGCCATCAAGACGGTAGACCCGGCCCCGTGACTCATCCAGCAGGGTTAATTGGTGCACTATTTCCGGATCTTTACACGCACACCTATGCATCACACTACTGCTCATCATTATAATGTTGTTTCCTATAGAGCCATATTAGCCTGTTATACTGAAAAGGTCAGGTGCATCTTGTTATCTTGCATTAAAAAGCTTTTATGGGCTGGTGCTGTTTGACCATTGGTTTTAGTGGTAGAGGAAACTGGAGAACCCAAGGGAATCCACAGAGACATGGTTTTTTTTTTTTTGTTCACACAGTGAGGCAACTGTCTGGGAAGGGAACCAGGGACCTTTTTGCTGTGAGAATAAGGCGCTACCTGCTCTGACACCATACACCATATCATAAAATATAGTTGAAGCAGCGAGTTCCCTTTACTTTCTTTTCAGAAGTCCAAATGAGCCACTGATGTGACATCAACCCCCAAAGTCTTTCCAACTAACTGCTGTTCTCAAATAACACTGTATTATGATAATTGTTACTACTTTGTTGTATTCTGAAGCAAAAGGTTCCTTTTTTTTTTTTACAAAAACTTTTTTGTACAAAAACAATAAAAAGCCTAGTAAAAGAAACTTCTCCAAATAGCTTGAATATTGAATTTATCCACATTGTTTCTCACTGCACGGTTTACTTTGTGTAGTTTAGAATAAACTAACACCATGTCCTGCTGTTAAGTTTCATCGTCTTTGACACTCTGACTGTCATTATGGAAATCTTGTTGCTCACTGTAACTCTTAAGAAGCTTTAACAACCGCAAGAGTTTTTACTTATCTTTAACTTTTGGAAGTGCATAGGTCCACAAATAAGGCAAGGAAAAAGGAAGTCAAAAAGAGGCAAAAACTGAAAGGGCTGCCAAAAAAGGTAAAGTTGGATCTAGTTAAAACGCTTGTTAATCATAATGCAATTATTCCAGCATGTGCCCTGCTTCTAGATAAGTAAAAAAAAAAAAAAAAAAAAAAAAAAAAAAAAAGCTTAAACATCCACGGGGTGGAGGGTGGTGTGGAAATTGGTCTCTCATACAAAACATACGAGTTCTGAGAAAACGCTTTCAAACAAATAGAATATCAGTTGAAATAATTGGGTTTGTAATTACCAAGACCTTATCAGCGCACCGAGTCCTATACCCACTCCAAACCCACAATCTGGATAAGCAAATGGATGGCCATTAATAATAATAGCGCTATTAACACTGCTTGATGTCGGATGGAAAAGCGAGATGCTATTACTTTCATCACATCTCGGGCAATCATTATTTGAAGGATAGACTAATGCCTCACATTCCCTGAATCCCAAACAGCCACCTCCTGCCTGGAACTATTTCATCATCTTTTTTTTTTTGCTTTCAAGATGCATAAGATGATGCGACTGATTCAAAAGTTTGATAGTGTGAGCCCATATGAGGCTGTGTAAATTCAGGCCAGACTCCGGCGAGGAAACGTAAGAGCATATATTATAATCATGAAAAGCAGTAGAGCTGAATTAGGAATAGGCAAGAAGTGTGACTTATCTGGGATAAGACTGGCTCTGCTGCAGACAGAGAAAATGAACTTTTTCCCTCTGTGTCAGAGAGGGGTGTTATTTGGATTTCTTTACTTTTATCAGTCAGGGGTACTGTATAATCTCTGGAGACAGCTAAAAGAGCCGTCATTGTCACTGTCACAAGGGCACCTGGAGAGAAGTAAATAATGCTCTAGGGCAGGATAAAGTCAGAGCTGCAGAGAAGGCAGAGGTCAGCAGAGGTCACTGCTGCTGCGTATAATACCACTATTCTTCAAACTTTTATGAGCTCTTCTATAGCATTTAAGTAGGATATCTGGACCCTCCTTGTCCTAACCACTGAGCTCCTTTGTGTTGCAGATACAAGAACCTGGAAAAATACACTCACCAGACCTCTGACCATCACAGAGGTCAAAGGTTCATTGAAAGACACCATCATCTGTATGCATCGAGTGTTGTTAGTAAAAGTTTAAGTGTGAAGTAGCCTTAACTCAGTTCTATTGCACTATACACATCTATGCAATATGTAGAGCTAAGCTAGTAGCTGGTGTTAGGCCGTCATTTATCAAAGCGGGACTTTATTACCAACACCCACTCTTCACTCAATCTCCACAAAGATTTGCTAAATTATTTAATGAAATATAGCCTCACTTTCTGTTAACCTTTCGTGTCTAATAGATTTCAATGGTAAAACATACATAACAGCCCCGTTTTGTCTACTACAAAGTTCAAGGGCTGTGTCAATCAAGCAATCAATAGCTTTTCTTTTACGAATAGCGACTAAGTAACAGACGGTACTTTTTGCTGAAGGCCATGTGCCGTTAAATAAGGCAGGGCCAAGGTTGTCCACATACGTATTCTGGATTAATTACTTCTGATGCATTCACTCAGATGTTTCCTGACAAACAGTGAGTCTCTAGCCACATACGTATTTATCAGCTCTTGTGGGACGAGTACTGTTCTGGTCCTGTAATCCATCTACCCTTGTCTCCGACGTCGACCCTCCAGCTTTCTCCCAGCGCTTGACCCATTGTAACTGAAAGTAATTGCGGGCAGAAAACAACATCTAATGATTACTTTATCTTGGAGTCAGGGAAAGTGTGAAAAGTCACAGACAGGTACTCTCGGTGCGAGGAGGAGGCCCTTTTTGTTCTCGACACACAATTTCAGACAACAAAGAATATTATTGACTAGGCTGAGATTAGAACACCAAAACAAATAACAAGAAAGCACGGAGAGAGGACAAAGTGCACAAAGAAAAGAAAGGATACCTCCAACAGCCGTAGCTCCAAGTACGAGCTTCTCCTTTTTGTTGCCATTGATTAAAAGCATGTTGTAGGGTTGAAGTGGCAATTTCTTTCACAGAGTACACAAACAAAATGCAGAGTTAAATTAATGTAAATGTATTTTCTAGCCACATTCACCTTTGTTGTCAAAAACTTTCTCATGTAACACGCAACACTCGCTCCAGAAAAGTTTGCACCACATGTTAATGGGCCAGTGCCAGAGTCTTTTCATGTAATAAATAAGCATTTGTTAGGACCCAGTACAAAAAAAATTCAAAAGCAGTGCCTGCCTGTAATTATGAAATGTTTTATTGTTAGAAAACCAGCATTTTTACAATGATAGGTGTTGTTAGCATTACCTTGACAGTAAAACTTAAAAGTAAAAGGAATACAAGGAACACGCTACCATTTAAAGTGCTCTAATTCTGTTCCTAATTCAATTTTTTTTATGTTTTTAAAGATGCACTGTGGAGCTTTTCTGATCCACTGCCCGTTTGTCTCTATGGAGATGTTATTGCATTCCCTGGGATGTTCCATATGACTTTAAACATTTCCATGAAGCATTTATCATTACATTTCTATTACTCAAAAATCCAATAATTCTCTCTGTGCATAGGGGTGACTCTCCACAGATCTGAATAGTAATGTATAGTAGTGCTGTAACCTGGTTGTCTGCCTTGTTTCATTTATACTATGGAACATTGTAGATGTTTTGATCAGGGGGCGGGCCCTACACTAGAAATGTTACACAGTGCACCTTTAAGAGTAAATATAAAAAAGACAGAAATGAGGACAAGAAGTGTCTTGCTCAAAAGACAAAAAAGGTCAGATTGTGGCACGGTGCATAATAACAAACCCATCAACAGGCCAGAGTCGTCTTATTTCCATCAACGTAGTCGGGTAGGTAGAGCTTCAAAAGTGATTTTTGTTGTGACTCTTGACTTTTGCGGCGCGTGACATTGGTTGATTACATTGTCTTCATTATGTGCCGAGTCGTATTGGGCGTCCCCAGCTGAGGGCAAGACGCTGGTGTCACCATCAACACAATCAGAACTGGCCAAATACGCAGCGAGGGCCACAGATGAGAGGTGCAAACACAGTAACAATCTGCAATCAGCCATCATCACCACAATGACACACAGAGAAGAAGAAACAGGCTTTTGATGGGGGGTACAGGCGTCAAAAACAAGCACTCGCATTTTAAAGAGTCTCATCCAGATTGGACAACTCGCGCTCTAGCCTACAGTGCTTTTGATTTCAGGATTTTATAAAAGCTGTAAAAGTTGTATAAAGTATGTATAACTATATTAAAAGTCCTAAGTTATGCAAAATCAACTGCTGTGAGAGAATATTGTTACTTAATCAAAACCACACTTGGAGTTGTGTTTTGTTTCATTCACTCATGTCTGAATAATCCTTCAGTATTTAGTCTTTTTAGTAGTTTAGTATCGTCTACATCTCCAAAAGTTCAAAATGATCATTACCACCTTGTGATGTCAAGAAGTTTTCAAGTTAACAGCTCCTTTTACGTTTACTTCATTAGAGATTGGCCATTCCATTGCTGAAATGATTCAAATGATTCTAGTGAAGGTGTTTGGAGTTTAAAAACACAGTGGAGTAATTCTTCTATTACCACATGACATCACAAGGTGGAACAGTGTGTTTGAGAGAAGAACTCAGCCTAAATATGCAGGATTTGTGTGATAAACGTTGAATGAAACAAAACACAACTCCAGGTATGTGGTGAGGAAACAACATTATAACATTGATCAGAAAATAGTATAATGTGGGACCTTTAAACAGAGGCAAACCTGAGGGGCAATAGGACATAAGTTGAACACGAGTAGTGCAGACAGGGCAGGTGTGGGTTTGAGTCCCATTCATTTCATTCATCCGATTCTTTTCTAATTGTCTGATTGTCTGTCAGTATTTAACTGTAAATAACAACTAGTTTAATTTAACTAAAATAAATATGAATAACTAAAATAAATCTGATATAAACATCACGCACATAAAGCACAAACATCCAGGTGACAGAAATGTGTGACAGTTCGTCTCTCATATTCAAGCACCTCAGATGATGATGGTATTTTTATTATTTGCATGACAAGTTGACAGGCGATGGTTGACAATAGATACATGGTATTGTGCGATTGGGTCCTATTCATTTGGTATTTAGGGTGTTTTCTGTGTTTCTATAATTATTTCTGTAATCATTATTCGGCATTGCAGAGAGTAATACAATGCATAAGAAGAAAGCACTAAAGTATACAGTCCTACATCAGTACTTCTAGTTTATGTATAACCTTTTTATCACAGCACTGACCTCACTACAATGCTTTAGTAAAATAGGTCTAAGTCTCTGTGCAAACAAATGGTTCACTTAAAAGATCAAATTGTAAAACAGAAGTTATGTAAATTGTGAAAAAGAAGAGTCGAGTGAAAGAAACAGTTTTAGAATAATGTTCACCCAATATAAAAACATGAATATACAGCAAGTGTGCAACTAGACTCCATGCATATGAAGATTACCAAAATCTGAATCCATTTAAAATGCATTGCAAATTTATAGATTTCCATATAATATGCGGTGTGGGAGATGGAAATATGGAAAAGAGGTGAACATATTTTAGAACGATTGAAAAAAAAAAAAAAAATGAGGCTGATTAAATGGGACCTGGAAAAGCCGTTTGATATTTGCACTGAGATTGGATTGTTCCAGCAAGAACTATCTAAACAATCATGATTACAGGGGCAAGGACTTTGATCTAAAAACGTTACCACACTAGGCTTTTTTCCTTTTCAAAAATTGAAATTAGGGAGATTGAAAGTAGAAGAATGAGCCGATCCCCAAAATAATTAGACGCATTGACGGTAAAACGACTAAAAACTGTCAAAAAAGCGTAAAAAATAAATAAATAAACGATCAAACCCCATTGCGCCTCGTAATTGTTGGACGGACAGCGAGACAAACTGCAGCCACTAACGGCGAGCAACATCCTGTGTCATGTAACGAGCAAATTCATCACGCTGACCTGCTGGCCCCAATTATTATGGAAAACAAGAATGAATCAAATTAACATTGAAGATGCGCCGCTGGTCCATATAGAGCCCACGGATGCGGCGGGTGGAGGGGGCAGGAGGAAGAGAAGCTAATAAACAAGGTGCCACTGCTTATACCATATATCTTGCAGTCATTGATGATTAGCGCCGGTTTCCCTTAGCCATACATTACAGTTATTGCTTCCACACACGGGCGGATAGGATACAGAGGATACAGAGAGACACAGTGAAGGCCATCGTTCACTCCCAGACAGCCCAGCGAAAAGCACTCAGCAGCACGCTGCTATTTTAGAGCAGGCATGATTTGGACGCCTGAGAACTACTATAATTTCTGTGGTATGTTTACATAAAGGGACCAGCGTCGGTAAAACGGCACATTTGAAGACACGGCCACAGCGAAACAACGAGTTCTATTTCATTTACAGTATCCATCTCTATGTTAATGACGGCAAACAAGTATAGGGAATGGAAAACCTTAGTCCAATGATATTCTAATGATTCTAACCATCTGTTATTGCCGCGTAATGTGTCATATTCATCCGCCTGATTCGCCGCATAAGCACAAACCGTCACACCGTTTTAAATCCTGACGTCTTTTTAAAATATAAAACCAGTTTTGATGTTTTACACAATTTAAGCGGGGATAATTTGGAGCAATGTCAAATTATAAAAGGAGAGCTATAGTATGATTATTGCTATATATTGCTACAATAAAAGTGCTAAAAGGGACATTTGAAGACATGGCTGCAGCTAACAATGATTCCTATTGTCCTATCATATGTTAATAATTATAAATGAGTGTATGAGATGGAAAACTGTACTGCAATGACATTATAATGATTCCATTATCTGATATTGGGGTGTCATATTTGTTTGCCTGATTCGATACATATGCAAAAGCTGCCACGATTTCATATCCTTATATCTTTTTATATAAAACCAGCTTCAGTGTCTTTATGACATTAGTAGTTCATCTGTTTTTCAGGCCTCTCAGCTCCATCTTTGCTCTGCATGGCTGACCTAATGCCCTTTACATGGACAACAGTGAATGTACAAGAGGCAATTACGCTGGGATGTCTTCTCTGCTTCACTGAAAATCATATTGCCTTTTGTCCAAAATTAAACATTGAGATAAAAATATTCCTCTTTCTAATACTCTCTTTTAAATCAGCAGCCCTGTATTGTAAACTATACATGTGTGTATGTGGATACCAGTCACCATGGTTCATTCAGTTTCTATTCTATATTCAGCATATTTGGCCATGAGCTCAGTACTAAATAGTGTCTGTGTACAGTATTAGTCACAGTCATTATTGTGTTTGCCCATATCACAGTGGAGCATTGCGCAGTGAGGGTTTTAATACGAGGGCCGCAGATCCCCCGTGTGCTTGTACTCTTTAAAGGTTTTCCTTTTCCAAAGCGCCACCGACCCTCCTCCGGGGACAACTATTAATTTTTCACCGAAACCTTTCCCTGAATAATGAATTCTGTCCTATTTATACGCTGTGATAAGTCCAGTGAATGTCTAAAAGGGGGTTATCAGAGAAAGGGTACAGCTCTTTTCACAGAAGGACTTTTTCTGCTTAACATGTTTAATTCATCCGCGTCGGCATGTTCTTGAAAGCCTCGGCAAAGTCATATAATGTATCGCTGGTAAACATGAAAGCAGAGACAAGCAGAGCGTTCAATAAATCACAGCTTTACTTTTGGCTGTTTTGATGTTGACTGTCACAATCCTGTGCCCGAACAGCAGTGCTAAGGTTCAGAAATATGCCTTTTATTCCCTGAGGCCCGGGCTGACAGATACGTGCACACTAAAATCACTTGACTACTCAGTAGCTGCTGTTAATGTTTGTGTCAGGGCACACTTTATTTGGGGGCGGCTGGGAGTCGGCATTGTCAAGTCAAAGAGGGAAGTGTGAGAGAGAGAGAGAGAGTGAGGTGAAAGAGGAAACCCACTCAAAAAATCATCAAAGTTGTGTTAAATATGAACTGTATGCAGCTGTTTTGACATTTTTATTTAGCAGTGAAAATTAGACCAACATATTTGACAAACTCTTTCATTTTTTTGGTCATATTTTGGTGATTTTATCCTGTGTCGTGTTTTTATAGTATAATACAATGCAACTCAATGTGGAAAGTTCCATATCGTCACCTTCCTAAGTCTAAGTCTCTTTTTGCCTTAAGTTTACATAGGCAAAAAAATTCCATAATTTCAATTTTGGGGGGAGTTTTTTGTGTTTCCTGAAAAATCTGAAAAAATGACTTATGCGATTATTTTAGGAAGGTGTCGATATTGTCTTATAATGTATAAGTATTCAGAACACAGTATTCTGATTGAACCATGTAACAGGATACACAATGTATTTCAATGCATGTATTCAGCATTATGTTACTATATCCAAGTATTCCTCCCACCACTAAATCTCTCTGCTATATGTTATATGTTTGCCCTATCCACTAGAGACTGTTACCTGATGCACCCGATGCATGTTCTACATGATAAAATCCAATTAGTCCACTCACAGTCCAGGACATTAGCCATTCATTATAGTGAGATAAATATTCATCCGCTGGATTCACCTGTCCTCTATACATTATGACAATTAGGACATTAACACATTAAGACGCTGTGCTGTACAAACTGTGGAGGCTTAAAACAGTGTTGTCACTCAAATATTATTAAAGTATGTTTCTCTGCTTGGCCGTGATTCAGTCATGTTACTTTATTGAATCACTATGGAAACTGCCTGGGTGTATTGTGTAATTATGTAACTTAATACTTTGATTTATTTTCTTTCCATTCTTAGATCATCAAACAACTGACATAGTGGGGGTTTTGCTGTTTTTCATTTAATGTGAGGCATGCATTACTTTTTTTTTTTTAACTTTTGATGTGTTTAGAGTCACTAAATTCAAATGTATTTAGGATGCATGATATGTTATGTGTACGGGTTAATTATGTTCTTTATTTACATTTAGTTGCATATACCCTTAAAAAACTGTCATGACAAAGATTGTTGTTGTTATAGTTTTGAGTCTGTTTCTGTTTCAGACATAAGGTTGGAGGATTAAAATTGCTGTTGCTTCACTACATAAAAGAACCCGCGTTTTTTTAAATTGTATTCTGTCCTATTCAACTGTTGTTTCCAGTCTTTAAATTTTTTTAATGATTAATCTTGCACAGCCATTTAAGTACAAAATAAACCACTGGAGTGTGACCTGTTGCCACTCTGTAAAAGCCTTTTGAATGGTCATATCTGAACACACTGAAGTTGTTATTGCATGTAGAAAAAAAAGCACTTTCAATTAAAAGTTTTGTCTAAATTTGCTCCAAGTGAGTTTGTTCCACAGAATTCTCATTTAGTTTTGGGAGTGGTGTCACCATAAAAATAGCAAAGAAATCAAATGAAAGGGCAAAAGCGGAAAGTAGGTTCTCTGATTGTGCTGTGCCCCTGATGACTGAGAGAATGCTCCAGTGGCTGCAGCTCTCCATGGAGGAAATGGTGAAAATAGCCACACAACTGCTTTGCTCTGGAGACAACAGGCAACCCATTGACCTCAATGTCTTTTATAGAGTTTAGCCCACAGCACTGGCTACGAGATACTAACGCCCTCTCTGCCTTTGATTTTTGTGGGGCATGGGGTGTCAGCGCCTTAGGGTGTCTGCGTGTGTCCTGGGGTGCTCTCTTTGTTCACTGTAAAAGTGCACTACATCTTGCCAAAACGTAAGTATGGCTTTGTTACACTTTTTCTGTGCACCTTTTGAGAACAAAATCCACATTATTACATTATAAAACACTAGAAACAATGAAATAGTATTTGCACTAATGTCAAAATATGTATATATACACATTTAAATTTGTAATAGCTTTCATAAAAGACCATATTTTACAATTAACTGCATCCAAGTCCAAGAATGACAGAATCTAACAACAACCAAAAACATATTTAACCTTGAGCTTGACCTCAAACTACAGCATGTGCAGATCCTTTACAGACACAAAACTGAAATAAAAATCATGTACAGTGGGTTAATATAAACATTTTAAGATCAATATGATGAGGCTGACTGCAGCAGGTACAGAGAGACGTGACACTTTTTCAATCTAAAAGTCTACGGTTCGTCTATACAACTTCTATTTTCCCTGGATTTCTTCAGATCCTGTTTCAGAATAGTGTTTATATCTTTTCTGAGTAAACTCTTTCTCAAAGTAGGCCCTCAAGAAGTTTGACCTTCTCTGAGTCACAAAGGAATCTCCCTTCGCTCTGAACACTTGATTTGACACACCTGGATATTTATTCAGTGTCCTATTTTGCATTAGACCCGAGTCACCTCACTCCAAAGTTTCCTTCTCATCTTTCTAGTTTGCATCACTTGTTTGAGCTCCATGTGTGACATCTAAAGTCAAGTCCAGTCAATCACAGTGACATTCAATTCTCCAAAATTGATGACTAGCCACAAGCCTTTTCAATTTTTATCTTGTCTGATGTCCTTTTTATTTTGATTCTTGCCTGACTCCTGCCTGTCTCTCCGTGATATTGCTAATTATTTCAAACTATCAGGTTGGCACTTACAATTTCAATAAAATTTGGTCTTGCTCAGTGACCTTGGGGTGGGTGTGGGGGTGACTCTCGCCCTCGTCCACACTTTTCATTGGCAGTCGTGGCTGCACTTTAGTAAGAAATGTAAAAACTTGATTTGTGAAGGACTTGAGTGAATACACAGCAAATTCACAGCAGCCAGACAAGAACAGTACAGCACTTAGTCTGGTAATTATGAGGTGTCCAATTAGAGCTGCAAGAAATAACGAGACCAGAGCAAACTGTGAAGGACAAAAGCCCAGACATATGCAGGCTCACCATGTCCGGTGGTCTTATATGGTCTTATATTAAACCATAATATATCCACACGTGTTAGAAGAATGTATCATTGTCACAAACATTACTAGAGATGGTTTTGTTTCATTTTGGCACAGTTTGAACACATTTTCATTTTCTGGAGCTGAAATGATTGGTTTTCAGATGTTAGAAGTCAATGTCATACTCCCTAAAGGAGGCAAGAGCCAGATTTACCCAGTGATAAATCTAAAGGATAAATTCACAAATGCTGAACCTGATCATTTCTATAGGTGACTAGACCCTAAAAGTCACTATAATTCATATTTGCTCACATTTCTAACAAATATTATTGGCCAATAGAATGTTACGATTTAATCTGAAGCCCTAACCCGGCTCATACTTTGTGCCGCACTCTGAAGTGAGTTGTACACAGCTCTCGATCAGAAAATGTGGATCGTCATGACAAATATGTGAATCTGATTGGTTGAAGGGTCACAACAGCAGAATAAGCTGCAAAATCAAGGTTTTGTTACATTCAATTGAGAGAAAAGCACAGACATCTTCCCGTCTACAAATGCACAAAGTGTTTACCTTCTGCATATTTTCCATAAATAGTCCATATTTGTCTGTATTTTTGCTAAAACAGGCTGAAGTATGTCGGCCTGCGTCTCCATATTTGTTGTGGTTCGTTTGGTGCTTCGCCTTTGGCTTCCACAAAACTCAATGCTGCTCTGTGACTGGTCCGCCCGCCTGCTTAACCTTAAAAGGGAAAGTCTCTCAAAAAGGATATTCGTGAGTTTTTGAACTCAAAAATATTGTGAGAATCCATCTTGATGAAACCCGGTAATTGTAACAAACTGGGTTGAGAGTTAGAGGCAATTCCAGGCTATGATCAGATCTGGAATGGAAGAAGCAATCGAATCTATTTTTAAAGGCATACAAAAATTGGAGAGCGTGAAATATTTAAAAATGCAAAACTTCTGGAGCACTACTGTGTATGTTTAAGAGCAAATTAAATAATGATCACCAAACAACCTGGAGTGCTACGTGTAAGAAAAACAATTGTGTGATATTGACAGCTAATGCAATCAAAGGCTCCCCTGGCAGACACAATACGGTGCCAATCAGGAGTGTGTGTGTGTGTGTGTGTGTGTGTGTGTGTGTGTGTGTGCGCACCGGGCTCCAGCCGCAGCCCCCCACTCCAGCTCGGGCTTTCATTTCAGAGGCACAGATTCGGCCCAAAACACCAGTCAATATGGGAGTGCGGGGCTAATGCTGATTGATGACATTCACATAACCCCCTCCCACTGCACGGCTTCACAGACAAGCCCACATCATCCAAGATAAACACAGCTAAAGACCATTCCAACGCACTCATTCACAGAAAACAAGAGGCACCATGAAAAATCACTGAAATATCATTTGATTCAGATTAAAACTATTAAAAGTAACAGAATATTCATATCATATTAGTTCATTCTTAAAATCTGAGGTCATCATTTCATAAACTCCGAAGGAAATTTCCTCAACAGCAGAAATCACTACATGTTACTACTTTGTTCAGCATGAATAAATATTTCCACTAAATTAATTTACTCATTCTAGTGTCTCCTAATTACAATTCATAATAACCCATCTTCTCAGTGGGAAACACAAATACATTTTTTTTTTTACTTTATAACATCAAAAATATTTTAATTAAAAGTAAACACGAAAAGGAAAAACAAAATGAATCCAAAACTGTATGTAATTCCACTCAATCACTTACTTTTTTAATGTTATTTTTCAAGCAAAGGCCTATTAATAAAAATTATACTTTCCAACATATTTTAACAGTTGCACTAAAGAAAATTAAAGACAGTAAAATGAGGTAAAATGACTTCTTTATATTCCAAAGTGATTAAAGTCGCCTTGGTTCTCCCCTTTTGTTGTGACTGCATTCTTCCTGACTGCATTTAACTAAAGGTCAGCCGTGATTGATTTGAGTTATAATTAAAATAATGACTTAAATAAATTATAAAACGCTAGATGCTTCCTCCCCGTTGACGATTACAATGCCATTCAAAGCCTCGTATTAGGACAATCATTTATGAATATGCTAATAATTAAGGTGGATGTGACATTTCTCGTGTAACTGCTTTCTACTTTCTGTACCTGAGACCTATCATTGCTCCTGACTGGAATAATAAAGCAAGATTATTACCCTAGCGAGCAAATGATTCAGATGTAGATTCGTGTGAAACATGCTAATGGGAGGCAGTAACAGACACCTCCTAACCCAGAAATGTCAGCGCACTGCAAAAACATATGAATTTAAGCGAATGTACATGTCACCTCGAGGAAGAAATGAAATAACTCCTGCTCCCGTTGGATTTCAGACGCTTCTTTTTGTCATTCTATGTATTTCCTCGTAAAATTCTGTTTGTTTTGCCCCTTTATTCCGTTTTATGAGATACCAAACTGACACCTCAATTCTAGACAGGTTTGATAAAATAAGGCACCCGTGAGGCCAAGTGTTCTGATATTTTTTTTTTTTTTTTTTTACAATATAAGCAACAACAACATATAATATAGCTTATTCCGTGCAACTGAGCAGAAATATAGAAACAAATTAAACATAAAATTTAATTGAATTATGTGCATGTAAGTGAGGTGCACAAATGGGTCAGTCAGGCCCAGGGCAACTGTGGACAGGCATGCCCAAAAAAACAATAATAAAAAAGTTAGATTTACTGTAAGAAAAATAAAATAAAATAAAATA
>KN496677.1:41060-55233 GCA_000787155.1 Scartelaos histophorus | reverse complement strand
GGTTAAAGGAGACATATTATGTAAATTAACTAATGAAATAGGGTTCTCCATCACATTTAGCTTACTACACTCTGTATTTTGATTGAGTCCTGCATTTGTATGATGAGAAAATTTATGTTTTCATGTCCCCCTATCCCCGCCCACAAACCAGTACTTAGTGGCATTTATTCAAAATATATATAATTTTTTCACATATTAAATTGTCTAAATGAAAATACGCTACATGTTACACTGAAATGCCACTGTGAAGAGGTAGGGCCTCTTAGCTTCCATCTTTGGAAAGGAAGTCAACAGACCTTTTTTCTATTAGGTTGTTTTAAATCAGTATTGCAGCAAAATATGAAATACAGATCTGTATGTTATGGTTTGTTATTTTTTTAAGGTAAAAAACAACAACAACAACATCAACAACAACAAAAAAACATAATATGTCTTCTTTAAGTGTTAGGGTAAGGATCATGTATTCTTGAGAATTCCAAAATCTCTATTACACTCTCTCTATTGGCTGTTGAAGACCCTTCTTGAAAAGGGGGTAATTGCAGAAGAAGTGATAGATGGATCTGCTATATAACAATATTTACAAAATAAAAACCTCAATAACTAGGTAAAAAGATAAAAAACAAAATAAATACTAAGACAAAGGTGCAATGTCAAATAATGTGCATATGAAGACAGCTGTAGTTGGAAGAAGGCTCTCATTCAGTCCCCCAGTTCTGCTGAATCATCAGTACCGATGGCTCTGGTACTGGGAACTCTGCTGCGAGGATGAGTACATGCTGCTCTGGGGCCCCGAGCTTTGTATAGTGCTTTGGTACCCAAGCCGTGAGCTGGAATGCTAAGATACAAATAGAAAAACAATCAGAATGATTAAAGTTAATAGTGTAATACACAGTAGTAGAGAATATATAAAATTTTAAATATTTTTGATGATGCTTACATTGTTTACTGATGTTCATTTTATTTTCTTTACAATAGTTAAATACAGCTCTACTAGTTAGCAACTTCTTTAAAATCATATTTTCCATTTCTAATTTTGTTCTTTTATGTCCTTTTGCTCATCTATTTGGTGATCATTTCTGGTGCTTGAGCCACCCTCAGTGACATATGGGTTGACTTTAAGAAAAGGTAAAGCATTGAGATAGAGGTTTGAACAATAAAAGAAAGAGTGGGCATGCGTGGCAAAGGGCAGTGTAACAGTGGCCACCTGATAGTCAGACTGCAACACTCCTGTGCCTGAGGAGGCTCCTGTTGGTCCCATGCGTGGCTTTTTGTTCGGCAGTCCCTGGTCTTGAGCATGTTGCAGTGAGGCGGTAACTGCAGTCCCTCCGGTGCCGTTGGTCTGGGCGCTCTGGGAAGTGGCCTGCTGGGGGGGCAAAACCTGTGTCTGTGCAGTGGTCTGCTGGTGCTGCGCCTGGAAGCAAATAAACAAAACTTTTCAAAAACTTGCCTTGCACATCAGCATTAGATGATTATACAAAGTTGTTTTCACACATACCGGTACATACAGTGAGTACATATATATGGCTAGTAAAAATCTTATATCAAGAATAACCAGATAACCCAGTAACTGGATTGGATTTTTTTGTGCGTGTTTTCAAAATGTCAAAAACTTTTTACAAAGATAAACAAGGTTGATAAAACAGTAAATTACATACATTATTTGAAATAACAAAATGGTATAACAGATTATGCTAGATACCTTTTCTGGTTTCTCTTCCGGCTCATCTTCATTTAAAAATTCTCGTTTTGGATATGGAATTTGACAGCCTGCGAACACACTGCACACATTGATGTGAGTGTGATTTCATTTCTTACTCAACAGTATGTTTGGAAAAAAAGATCCAGGGAGAACCTTACTCAGTAGTGGGCAGAGGCTCTTCCAGGAAGTAGGGGTCCTGCAGTGCCTGCTCTGACGTGATTCTCTTGGTAGGGTCCATGGTCAACAGTTTCTGGAGCTAAGATGACACAGCATGAATGTCACATAAATTGCTTATTTGGGATATTTTATCAATTCCTGAATGTGGTCACTGGGTAAATGTCTCTGTAAGTTTACTACCTTACTTAGCCGATTATTAAATAATTTTTGCTCTAGTTTAGTCTTTTACCTACATCTGCCTCTCTCCTCTCACCCACTTCTGTCCCCACCTCTCTCTTCTCTTATAGTATACTCAAATTTTAAACATGAATATTTAAATGATGAGGCCTCATTATTCATTAATTAATATTTCTGCACATAAACTACCAATATCAGGGCCCAATATAATTATTTTTGAGCTTACAACTAAAATCAATATGAAATAATTTTTGTACATTTACAGCAAGAAATACACATCAAAAAAATGTTTTAAACAATCCCATGTCCACATGGGATATATATTTTTTACAAAAGTTTTTGTTTTTCCTTTACTGGTTGCAGTAGCTTCAACTGAGTCTCTATTTGGGGCACTGCAGAGTCAAGTCGAGACTTGAGAAATATGGGGGAGTGAGGAAAAAGAAAAAAATGCTAAGATTAGAAAGATGAACACTGTTGTTAGTTACTGTTACATAATAATTAAAGGGCCTAAATTACACTATTATCTATCTATGTAATAATGTTTCCTCAACAAAAACATTCCCTGATTTGTGTTTTGTTTCATTCACACATGTTTAATACACAAATTCTGCATATTCATGCTGAGTTCTTCTCTCAAACAGAAAACTCTGTTAAACCTTGTGATGTCATGTGGTAATGTCTGTTTTTAAACTTAATACACCTTCACTAGAGTCATTAGGATAATTTCAAGTCTGAAACTAAAATCTCTACTAAAAAAATAAAAGGTGGTTGTTAACTTGAAAACTACCACATCACAAGGTAGAACAGCGTATTAAGAGTTGCAGACAGAGTAATTAATGCAAGATTATACAGACATTCGTGAATGACACAAAACACAACTCCAGGTATGTTTTTGATGAGAAAACAACATTCTAACATGATTTTAAGCTCAAATTTTGTATAATATAAAACCTTTAATTGTAATACAGTTGTTTTACTTAATGTGTGACAGAGTGTGCAGCACTTACCAGCAGGAAAACTTTGCTATCTGCTTTGACTTTATGCTTCTCCATGTATTTAATGAGGCTGCTATTGGCATACCTGTAATAGCATGAGATGCATCACAAGTGATAGTAATCATGTCATGCATACAGATGTATAATATTAATCTAGCCTTTTTGTGTATATAAGTAGTGGGGACCAAAAGCCATGTCCCACTGAGATAAATCTGGCAACATCAGACTGACAACATGGTTTAAAATTTGCACAAGGGTTAAATAGGGTTGGGCATCTATTGATGGATCTTTGATTCAATTTATAGTTACTGAAAAACAAATGAATATGACTTCTAGCTCTGTTTGGCATAGATAGTATGTAGTTTGATCTGTGTGCCAGCGCTCAACTGAACAGAGCTTGACAACTGAGTATAAACCATTCAAAATTTGTTTGTGTGCAAGAGAAAGAGAGAGAGGAAGAGAGGAGTAGAAGAAGGGAACTTACGTGGTCCTCCTGAAGTCTTTCTGTAGGGTTGGGTACTCAGGCATTTTCCGAATGTCCTCCCAGTCTTTATCTGACAATAGTATGCAACAATGTAATGATAGAAATTATAATAATATATAATTATTACTAGAATAAGACTTTTTACTATAATAAGGGTATAATTAAGTAATTTGGTGACATGATGGCTATTCATCTTATTAGCTACTTTGAAGCTTGTCAAGCAATAGTTAGACACCTGCTATGGAGGGTATCCTTAATCATATTCTTAACCATAACCCTACAAAAGTATTGTACAAAAAGGCCATAAAACCTTAATACATGGCCTTGACTATAATAACCCAACAACAAAGTTCTAATCATTAAAAAAAGAAGTCACAAAAATGTTTGAACATAGAACTGTGTAAACATAAAGCTAACCCCCTAGGGAACCCTGCCACCCTGCTACCTCTGACCGAGCTAATATGCTGCTAGTGAGACCAGCCCTGAGACCAACGATTCTGGCTTTTCTTACATGGGCCAAGAAGGTGAAGGGATGAAAAAGTGATTTGGCATGTAGATAATCAGGAAAACATTCATCGCTAAAATAATAATAGGCTGGTGGAACAGTGACAACAATAGAAGAAGAATATTCTTTGAGGGTTTGGAACTAGACATGGATGAATATGTCACAGAGATGCTTCCCATCCCTGACCCCACTCTCTGCTAGTCACGATAGGAAGTTCTAGCTGGTGAGAGAAAAGGGGCATCGTGTTGAAGAACAGCAAGTTTTCAGATTTCTGAGAACATGACAGTGGAGGGTGCAGAGCAGCAAAAGTTATTGATGATGAAGATGCATTTCCAATCCCAAATAAAAACCCACACCCAGCTGTTCTCAGGTTCACATGGAGGGGGCTGCACCTGTAATTTGTGGATAAGAGGCAAAGAATTTTTCCACAGAAAATATCTGTAGTGAGGAGGAGGGTAATCGTATGTGAGTGTTAGTCATGGGCTAATACAATTGGATAGGAGAGTAATACCAAAATAACAATGACACAACTCAGGAAAGAGTCAGCAGCAGGAGAAAAATAGGGACTAAAAGAATATGACTTAATTTGATTAAACTAGAATCTGATTTTCCTTGGTGCATAACTTTTACTTATAGAAATTAGGAATAAGTAATATAAGTATAATTAGGATTAGGTATTCATATGTGATTTAACTTCACCCTAAACCCCTTTGGTCACTATTTTGTGTCTAATGTTTGTAACAGTCTACAATGGTTTAAAACAGGTCATATTTAAATTTGGCATGGTTTTGGCCAGCTGTTTCAGGGATAATCAGCTGAAATGAAAGGTGTATCAGAATGTAGGCCTACCACGTTACACTCATGACAGGGGAGTTTCACTTATGACAGGTGAGTCTCACTCAGGATAGGTGAGTCTCACTCAGGACAGGTGAAATGAATTCTAGACAGTCAAAACGCACATTCAATTGAGTCTCACTTGGGACAGAGGAGGGGATACTGACCTGCTGGGAAGCCCATGACGCTAAAGATGCGGTCTAGCTGGTCATGGTGGAAGGGGTTGCTCGTCTTAATGTCCTCCTGGCGACAATGGAAGATAGGTTCTGACGTCAGCAACTCAGCGAAGATACAGCCAATGGCCCAGATATCTAGAAGATGCCAGATGTGAGCACTCCAGACTGGAAATCCTAGAGCTACACCATCATGTTTCAGATGGACCATGTCTTTAACAATACCATCTCTCACATCAGTTTACAAGTATACACATACACACAAATCTGGTAAATCTGGTAAACTGCCTTACTAAAAAAATCCATCCCTACATTTAAAAGTATAGTAGCTCTCAACAATTCTGCTTTACTTCTGAAACTTTGTTGGTACTTGTTTGTATAAATAATTGTAGCATAGTTGCTCAAAGGAAGTACTTGGACAAAGTTGTTGTGCTCCATTTCTGAAACAATATTTTCTTCTAAGAATAGTGATAAATGATTTCCAAGAGAAGTGGGTATACTACTTCACATTCAATGACAGGTTGTACTGTGCCAGAGTCACGCAATATTTTGTGTATGGCATTAACAAATGGGCAACAATTATATATACACTACCAGTCAAAAGTTTGGACAGACTTTTTAATTGATTTTCTTCTTTATTATCATGATTATTCTCTATGAAGAGATCAAAACTATGAAAGAAGACACATGTAGCACACAAAAAATAAATTCTAAATTACTCATAGACTGAAAAATAAAATAGCCACCCTTAGCTTTTATTTATTTGTTTATTTTTTTACATATATGATGTTGCCACTAACCTATGGCTTTGGTGTAATGCCGGGCACCTAGCAGAAGCTCTGGGGCCCTGTACCAAAACGTCACAACCACAGGGTCCAAATCAGCTAGGGGCTTCAGGGGAGCATTAAAGAGCCTGGCAAAACCCATGTCAGCTGTAAAACAAAGGACAGAGGTCATATGTTAACAAACACTATTACATTACTATTACTACATAGATACAGTCCAAGGCTGGAGATACATAACACTGCAGATAGCACTCTGGATATATACTGTATTTGGACTAACATTACAGTGGTACTAAAAGGAAAAGGTATGTACAAAGGTCATATGAAGAGGCTGCAGCTTTAAAACAGAAAATCTGAGCTTTATGTAACAGCTGCAGCTCTTTGAATGCTGTAGGGGGCACTGCACTTACCAATCTTAACCCTGCCTCGCTCGGGACCCTCCCCCATAACCAGGATGTTGGCTGGTTTCTGTTAGACACATAAAGTAAACATGATTGATCAGCGGCTCAGACTCAAGCAAAATCAAATAATCTTCATGAAAAAACTTGAATACAAAGGAACTGGACTTTAATGGTTGGAGTTTATAAATAAAGTTAAAATTATGACTGTTCATTAAAGTAGTGTCTTGAAATTATGACTATTCACTATATGATGTAAGAAATCTATATCAAGGAACTACTATATAAAAAAGGAACTAGTATATAAAAAGCAGATTGCAGTCGGGGGAATTGTTTCCCTCTGTTTATATCATACACAATGCAAAACTTTAAAAAAATACTACAGAGACATGCTTAGCACTCTACTGCAGAGAAATAGGTGGTGTAGGCTCAGGAGACTGAGAGACAGAGTTGGCCAACTCCCTGTTTTTGCATACAGAGGCGGGGCGCGGGCTGCGTAGTGCAGTGTGAAGCATGTGGGAGCACATGGGTGTTATGTAAGATTCTGCAGCAAAGACCTCTGCAAACACAAGCTAATTTATGAATATCACAAGCCTGCGTCTTGCATTGTTTACTTCACACAGTTTGGTTCAGCTGCTTAAGTAAAATTAAGTAAATTGCACAACAAATATGTAGTCACATTTCTGATTTAGTGACTTATGAGACACAAACAATAATTCGCAATAAGGAATCAGACAACAAGTATATACAGCACAAAGCATGGTATACCAGATAAAACACTTCCCTAAAACTATATTTCTATACCTTAAAACACATTTCCTGCATTATGAGCTCAGAAAACAGTGATTAACACTTGCCCTGCAGAAGCCTCATTCCTCCTGAGGCAGTGGCTGCCTAAGACAGTCTTCACCCACTAAATCAGTAATTATCAACCTGGAGAAGCATGTGTTTTGGTGTTTCATGCACTATTGGCCACAAAAGCCTTTGCCAATTCAGCATGTTAAATTGGCATCTGCCACTGCAAAGCATAGAGCTCCCTGACTATTTTTACTATGAGGAACTTTCTGTATGAAATTGAATAATTAAAATATCAGACCAGGAACAAGCCAAACTTTTGTCATAGCCAACTGAAAGAAAAGCACAGACATCTTCCCTGTAAACAAAGCACTTCTCTTCTGCACAATTTTCACAAACAAAATAATCAATATTTTCGCCAGAATAGGCATAAGTATGTCGAGGCTGTCTTTGGCTTTTGCACAAACCTCAGTGCTGCTCTGTCAATGCTTTGCCCACTGCTGAGTGAATTTGAACCTTACAGTGGGGGTCAGTCAGTAGGTGAGGCTCTGGAATGGGCTGAATGAGGAGCTTAGGCCATATCCATATCGTTAAGAAAAAATAAATAAATAGCATAGCATTCTGTCACATTACAGTGAGGGAGTTTTTTAACTGCTATAACAGTGGAACAGTACTGGCGTATATGATAATGTACTTATGCAAATCAAGGTGAATCCAGATATAGTGGAGAAACTACTGTTAAAAAAGCTTTTTGTCACATGGACATACAAAATACATAAATCAATTAAAAACTAATGAAATTATTCATTAGGTTAAGGGTTTCCTCTACTCCTAAAACATGTATAGGGACCCCTGAAAGTCATGAGATTCCTGCGGTTGGTAGGATATGATTATAGGAGCAACTGCCCTGGGGTAAAGTGATGCAAGTGACACTGGTTTGTCCCCTCCAACCACCACAAATTCCTCATACATCACATTCATATAGGTGGGTGAAGAGGCTTGCCTGGAGACACAATGGCAGTATTATAATATCTTGGAAAATGAACCAACAAGGGCTCTAACTGCTGAATCACAACTGGTGATAAAATTTATAACAGTCAATGAAGCATCCATCCATCCATCCATTTTATTCTGCTTATCTGGGGCAGCAGTCTAAGCAGGGACTCCCAGACTTCCCTCACCCCAGACACTTCCTTCAGCTTCTCCGGGGAAACCCTGATGCATTCCCAGCAGCCGAGAGAGACATAGTCCCTCCAGAGTGTCCCGGGTCTTCCCTGGGGCCTCCTCTCACAGTGGGACATGCCCGAAACACCTCCCGAGAGAGACGCCCAGGAAGCATCTGGACCAGATGCCCGAGCCACCTCAGCTGACTCCTCTCGATGTTAAGGAGCAGCGGCTCTACTCCGAGCTCTGAGCTCCTCATCCTATCTCTAAGGGAGCGCCCAGCCACCCTGCGGAAGAAGCTCATTTTAACCGCTTGTATCTGCGATCTCGTCCTTTCGGTCATTACCCAGAGCTCATGACCATAGGTGAGAGTAGGAACGTAGACTGACCGGTAAATCGAGAGCTTTGCCTTTCGACTCCCTCTTCACCACAATGGTCTGATACAGCGACCGGATCACTGCCGATGCTACACTGATCCGCCTGTCCATCTCATGCTCCGTTCTCCCCTCACTTATGAACAAGACCCCGAGATACTTGAACTCCTCCACTTGAGACAGGGACTCTCCACCTACCCGGACAGGGTAAGCCACTCGTTTCCGGTCAAGAACGATGGCCTTAGATTTGGAAGAGCTGATCTTCATTTCAGCTGCTTCACACTCAATTGCAAACCGCCTCAGTGCTGGAGGTCCTGGTTCGATGAAGTCATCAGGATAACATCATCTGCAAACAGCAGAGATGAGATCCTGAGGTCCCCAAACCGGCCCCCTCCGGCCCCTGACTGCACCTAGAAATCCTGTCCATAAATACTATGAACAAGACCGTTGACAAAGGGCAGCCCTGGTGGAGGCCAACATGCACTGGGAAAAGGTCTGACTTACTGCCGGTAATGCGAACATAGCTCCTGCTCCGGTCGTACAGTGACCGGACCGACCTTAACAAAGGACCCCGGACCCCATACTCCCAGAGCACAGGGGGTCCCCACGAGGGACAGGGTCAAATGCCTTCTCCAGATCCACAAAGCACATGTGGACTGGTTGGGCAAACTCCCATGAACCCTCAAGCACCCTGGGATAGACCTTACCGGGGAGGCTGAGGAGTGTGATTCCCCTATAGTTGGAATACACCCTCCGGTCTCCCATCTTATACAGAGGAACCACCACCCTGCCAGTCCAGAGGTACTGTTCCCGACTGCCACACAATGCTGCAGAGATGTGTCAACCAAGACAGTCCCACTACATCCAGAGACTTAAGATACTCAGGGCGGATCTCATCCACCCCCGGAGCATTGCCGCAGAGGAGCTTGCCAACCACCTTAGTATCTTCAGCAGAGTGATGGGTGAGTCCGCCTCCGAGTCCCCAGCCTCGGCCCCCTCTTCGGAGGATGTGACGGTGGGATTGAGGAGATCCTCAAAGTATTCCTTCCACCGCCTGACAACATCCCCAGTCGAGGTCAGCAGCTCACTCCCTGCACTGTACACAGTGTTGGATGAGCACTGCTTCGCCCTCCTGAAGTGCCGGACTGTTTGCCAGAATTTCTTTGAGGCCATCCGATAGTTCTCCTCCATGGCCTCCCTGACCTCCTCCCAAATCCAAGTTTTTGCGTCAGCGACCGCACGAACCGCGGCACGCTTGGCCCGCCGGTACCCGTCAGCTGCTTCAGGACTCCCAAGGGCTAGCAGGGCCCTGTAGGCCTCCTTCTTTGTCCTGACAGCATCCCTTACATCCGGTGACCACCACCGGGTTCAGGGTTTGCCGCCACGACAGACACCACAGACCTTATGGCCACAGCTACGAGCAGCCGCATCAACAATAGAGGCCGAGAACAAAGCCCACTTGGGGTCCATGTCCCCAGCCTCCCCCGGGAACCGAGAGAAGCTCTCCTGGAGGTGCGAATTCAAGGTCCCTGTGACAGAGGGCTCCGCCAGACGTTCCCAACATACCCCCACGATACGCTTGGGCCTACCAAGTCTTTCCGGCTTCCTGCCCCACCAGTGGACCCAACTCACGACCAGGTGGTGATCAGTTGACAGCTGTGTCCCTCTCTTTACCCGAGTGTCCAAGACACGCTGCCGGAGGTTAGATGACACGGCAACGAAACAAGCCTATTTTTTTTCTTGCTTTCTTCTTAATGCCAAGTTTGTATCTTTATTTGTGCTTGTGTTTCATAATGACAAATACTATTTACTGCATGTACTGCATGTACTTACGTTGTTTTAACAGAATCCCTTTTTGCTACTAGTGTGTTACAGCTTTGGACGTTGTGTCCTGTTATTCTCTACACAATGAACCAAACTCAGAGAACACTGGTACAGTGACACCCTGCTCGCAGGATAGTGCAAAAAGGAGAGGAGGGAGCTAGACTAAGCTGGTATTGTTATGTAGAGAATATAACAATAATAAAAAAGTTAAACACTAAATATACTTAAAACTTAAATATTTAAACACTTAATTCATAGCAGTTACATGGTTAAGTTATGGGTTAAATGTCAGAAATTGACTTAGAACGGTGATTTGCTTCTTCTTCCTGTCAAAATATTGAATTAAGTGATAATGGCATGTATCGTCTGCAAATAAATGTCCCCTTTTCATTAATTAATTGATGAGATTTATTTGAATAAAATATTTTGCCAGACTTAATCATTGATGGAAATGTCTGTGACTATCTTAGTGAGTTCAATACCAAACACTAACCTGTCACTGCTGACATCATAAAAACACAATTTCACGTAATTCTGCTAAGCCGCCTTTAGAACCTATTTGGGTAATATGATGGCAAACCAGCAAATAAAAAATCCTGTCTCCATGTGATATCATTATATATAAAACCTCCCAGGTGTAGGTATAGTTCAGATGTTGAAATGCCTGTGCCTGAATGTGGAGAGTACATGCTCACGAGATCTCGATGCAAGACCCAGTTTGCGTGGAGGTAGTGGATGCCATCAAGGATCTGGTAGAGCAGCGACTTTACCATCCCTCGTGGAAGCTGCATGGGCTTCTTGTTTGCTTTGGAGGCACGGTGAAACTTGATGATGTGCTAGAACAGACCAAGTATGAAGAGTGTTGACAATTAAACAATTCCCTCTCTAGCCTTTTAAGCATATCCATGAGCAAGATGTGTTTGGAAGCTGACAAACGACAACGTGAGGAGGAGAAGAAGAGAAGAGAGTTCTCACCCAGAGGTCATGCTCGGCATAGTCAAAGAGCAGCCAGACTTTTCTATCACTGTGAGACAAGAAGACCTTCTGCAGTGCAATCACATTTGGGTGTTTGAGTTCTCGAAGCAGCTACAAGACAAGAAATGATTCTTATGAGATGGTAGACATTTCATGGGTTCCCTACCACTCTAAACAAACCAGTCACCAATGTCTGTTAGTCCTTGGCTATAATTGTATAGTAGATACTGAGGTTAGGTAAAAATGTATTGTATCATAAAAACAGCATCATTTTAATTAATTCAAAGCTAGGTTCTGACTTTTTATAAGCTTCATATTTTTAATGGTTGCAGAAAGACACTTCCAATTTAAAACTAAAACAGCAATCATTTGCCTGCTTAAAATAGTTTGATACATTTTTCAATAATTTTTTGTTAATCACAGGATTGTCCCTTGAAAGCCTTTTTAAGATTTTTGGTCAGTAAACATACAGTCTATATCAGTAGGGTATAATGGGCCAGACAGTACAGTACAGCCAAGCTGAGAGACTCACCACACTGAGGCAAATATAGCACACCCTGCACATGGAGAATGTGTAATAATCTATTAGATATGACTTGTATTGGTGACACATTCCTATTTAGTGAGAAGAATTCTACTGGAGACAAGTGGGAATGTCCTATCCAAAATCCACCTACACAAGGTCCACTGAAAGTGGATTTTTAAAATAATCTATTACAAACTCATATCCATATCAACACTCAGTTCATCTGTGCATGAATAATGAACTTCCTGGTAGGCCAACCTCTGAATTGCACTTGTCTTCCACACAGGTATGCCTCAGCGGTGTGTGCTCAGACTTAGACAAACTTTATTGATCCCAAGGGAAATTATTCACCATTTGAAGACACATCCATATTTAGTGAGGAGAAGAATTCTATTGAGAAGTGGAAAATTCACATCCAAAATCTACACAGGTATTTATAATTTCCCTTTCCCTTGTAGAACAATAAAGTTTGTTGTTCAGTCCATGTGTGTGAATGACACCACTCTCATCGCCCCATCTGGAACAGCAATAATTAATTATATCCCTCAACACACACAAGGAGAAACAATGGAATGACACTGCCCAAATTTGCAAAAGAGTCTTCCTATAGACCCTACACAAACCTGACAGAGATGTTGAACTGCATACATTACTTAGTACTTTCTGTTTGCACATTTGAGAAAAACAAATATAATTTATTTCATATTACACAGGTTTATACTTCAGGTCAGCTTAACCTACTAAATAAACCCTATAGACCCATTGTTCTTGTCTTAGCTTTCAAAGGAGACAGTAACTTTTTAAATGCACTCAGAGGTTCTTAGTGCCCATTAATAGGAAAATCAACAGGGCAATCTCTACTTTAACCCGTATACTTACTTACTTACTTTCATCATCTTTTAGGATGGATATATATCCTGAAAGCTGTAGAAAATATTTGACTCCAGGACATAGACAAAGGGTTCAAATATTTGGTTTAGCACATAACAGAAAATCTGACGCTTGCTGTGGTGAAATATCACTTTCAAAAAACAGCAGTAAATCCATGCTGCAGTTTTGAACTTGGAGTGGATCAATTTCTATAATCAGTATTTTATAATTCTTAATATAATAATAATTCATTCATGACACTCAAAGGACACTTTGCAAAGGCTTAAAAAGCATAAGAATACAAGTGGTAGCACATAAAATTTGACTTTTTAAAATATTCAATTAATTTAATCCTTAAGTATCCACATTTCATGTTGATAGATGTAGAAGTGTCAGAGAAGGACTTACAGCTATCTCTCTGCAGGCCGACATAGAGATCCCAGTCCCTTCAATCTGTTTCAGTGCATACTCTTTCACATCTTTCCTGTAGAAATGAAAAAAGTTCACAGATACTTGAATTTTACATAGTCCAGTAATTAAGAGTGAACATTAAAAATATGCTTTTTTTTTCTCTCTTTTCCCCCCCCTTTACAGAAGCAGTGGGTGCTTCATAAATGCAAAGAAATTCACTTTCATTTTTTAACAACTGCAATACCAATATATATAATTATTATTAATTAAGTCTTTTTAAATTGTTTGTCTGGTTCAGTAGGGTTAATCTAATGTGATTGAATAGGTTGTTTAACTCTTCGATCTTCAGGCTGTATAAGAGATTACTACACTAGGAAAAAGTATGTATGAAGGAAAATGAAAAGTGAAAGATCAAAACGGGTACCAGTAACAGATAAAGATTATGTCAATTAAGTATTAAGACAACACGTGATGCAATTAATGCCCTATACATTGAAACATTTAAACGTGTCAGTGTTAAAAAAGAAAAAAAGAAAGAAAAAGAAAAGACAGTTTGTATGGGAAGATCTCTGTTGGAATCGTGCGCGTACATCAACATCGATACCAGAGCCTGCTCAAAACCTCTAAAGGGAATAATAGGAAATAAGTCAGTTACAATCTGTGAACACAGCCACTAGACAATATAAAGTACATGCCATGCTCATCAGAGATGAAGCTGCGGCGTGACTTTAGCGCCTTGTTGTGTGTCTGTGTGAGAAGAGAGCGGAGGAGGGAGGCGGGATGGGGGGCGTTGGTGAGTGAAAACAAAAACAGACACACGGTGATCGTTCTAAGAACAGGCGACAGTACAAGACTGCGCGCTCCCCACAGGCAGCTGCAGTCCGGACTAAAGTGAGCATAAACACGAGGTTCGGTTCTCTTACCCGTCTTTGCGCTTGGCTTTATAAACGTGTCCATAGGTGCCTCGACCCACTTTGCAACCTTCATATTCGAATAGATCTTCTACT
>KN496677.1:14905-41043 GCA_000787155.1 Scartelaos histophorus | reverse complement strand
TCTTTCCCTTTCGGCTGCCATTTTTGTTTTGAAGTCGTAATCCATTATAACCCATTAATACCCCTTAAATGTACAATAATATAAAATATTAATTATTACATGCATGCATTAATTAAATAATCTTGTCGTTTTATTCCCCCACCATTTCCTTGTTTGGGATTTTGGTCTGCTCCGCTTAATGTTCACTGGCTCGTTGACGCTTCTAATTGTCGCGCAAGGTTTGCTGGGAGATGTAGTGTTGTAGCTTTACCACCTTGACAGGGGAGTTCCCCAAAAATAACAGTATTGCCCGTGAGTAGGTTTGTTTGCCAAATGAAATGTATTTAGGTTTATTTGCCAGATCAAACGTTTTTAGTTGTGGGTGTGTTCCAAAATAAGTTGCAATAAAAAGTATACGATGCACCATTTAATACTTTGGCACTATTGCGTACTAATTTGCCATTATCTTTATGTTGTCACGACTCATTTATTGAATTTTATGTTGTTATATCCGTTTTTTATTAAAACTAATACACGGTCACGTGGTACACCCGTGGGCTGTACTTATTATGATGGACAGGTCACCCAGCCAATGGTTGCCAAGACAGATCGGCGGAACTACAGGATTGGCTGATACGGGAAGTGACGCAAATCCCCGCTTGAATAAATACAACTCGCTGCCACCATTCAGTGCTCTTCACAGTATGGCCGGCGACATTAGCTAGCACTCGCTAACGGTGTTCTCTGCAAAAGGGAAGACGGCAACTCAAGAATATTAACACCTAGATTGCTTCAAAGGACTGTACCTAATAAATAATATCTGCTCGAGGAAAAAAAAAAAAAATTAAAGCGTTATCATCGACGAACGACTGATATTGTTGTTGGGTGTCTGTTGTCTCACAATGGAAGATAACGGTGCACATTTCTTCGAGGGGACTGAAAAGCTGCTGGAGGTGTGGTTCTCCCGCCAGGACGAGACCAAAGGAACCGGAGACCTCCGAACCATCCCAAGGTTTGTTTGATTTGCGGAGGTGTTGCCGTGGATTTGCGCGTGTACGGTAGAGCGGCATCTAGAGGAGATTCTGGCACCGCAGCACCTCTAGGAAATATGTGTACACTAAAATATGACTATGAATGTTTTTCTGAATTAAGTCATTATTGGTCATACTTACATCTGCTTTAGCTATGTCACTGCTTGATTGTGAACTGCCAGAAATCTCACGCTTTGCCCTGTGGACCTGTCATTTAGGCCTGTTCACTAAGATGGCTTCTGTATCACTATAATTTTGAGACTGTCGCTCGTGTGTGATCTGCTGTCTTTTTGTTATTGCCTGTTACAGTACTTGAAAATCCAGTGTAAGTTCTGTCTGGGATTTTACGCCATCTTAAGACATTGCGACACATTCTTTGGTTGCCCTGTCACCTCCACACACATCACCGTGAAGCAAGAGAGTTCAGAGCCCAGTGCTTTTACAAATAGTGTCACCTCCCCCATTACCTCTCAGAGCTGACTCATTCATTTTTAACCCCGTCAGTCGATTCTAACTAATCCTTACGGCATGGACCGACTCATTCTGTTGTGACTAAACGACTGGCCTGTGATAAGCTTGTGGCCATCTTGACAGCCTTCAAAAAGCTATTTATGGTGCTGCTGTGTTATTTCACTTGGAAAATGTTTAATTCTCGTTCAAGGCCCATTTTTGTTTCTTTCTTATTGTAGATACACATGTAATGGCACAGATTTAATTGTAATCACATGCTCTAAAATGTGCACAAATATTATACTCTTTTGGGCGCAAATAATAGAAATTTGATTGTGGGAAGGATCGTGCGTATTATTTGGGGTTTTCTCGTAGGGCCATGAAGATGCTTATGTTTCCTTTTCCTTGATACTTTAGTGTGGGACCAGTGAGCCGACCGCGTGGTGCTCATAGATTCTGGGAATAGGAGCGGGAGACTTTAAGGTTGTGCCCCTACTTATTTGTTTCAGCGAAATCAGGCCACATATGGACACATTCTTGATTTGGATTTGTATCGACCAAGTAACTTTGTAGGTTGTTTGGCATTATTTGGCTCATGTAAGCTGTCTTGATTTGTCTTTCCCTGCTCTGGTCACGTTTGCGGCCATGCATCCGCTTCCCTCCCTGCGCCTCTGATTGGCTGAAAGAGCTCCTATTGCTGCTGCTTATTTAAATATACATTCGGGCTTAGGTTTCTTATTCTGGGAAAATCCTCTCTTGTCAGACACGGCATAACTCAGTTGGGGCATGTATCTATAGTTTTTTTCATACGTGAAATGCAGATACAGTAGAGGTGACATCCGCAGACTGATTTATGATGCAGCTGTCCGTCACTTAGAGGCTGTGATCCTCCTGTAGGTGTGTCCTCTTACACACGAGAGTGGATATTTGTACAGTTCTGAGCTTCACCGGTGTGAGGTCAATCAACGGGACTGAGGACAACACTGAGGGCTAGAGGGCAGATTAACACATGCACAGTGTCAGTGGATCAACCTGCTGGACGCTTGCCAATGTCCAAACAAGTCCACAAGGGCATTCACTTATGTTACTACTTCTATATAAGCGTTTTTATCATAATATTCACCTGTTAAGTGCCTATACAATGTACATTAGAAGTCGTCCATGACCAAATGTCCAACAGTTTCTCATTGTAGTTTGTGACAAGTTTGGATTTTAATGGAGTTCTTTCTTGGTGTGCCTCTTTGAGGAAAATTGGATCCTGCTGAGGCCCTAGAAATAGCATGTGGTGTATGTTTCTCTTTGAAATGCTAGCTGCTCCTGCTCGTTCAGCGGCAGATCCAGACCAACTGCTTTCTGGGTGCATCCAAGTTTCAACGTGGTGTCACTATTTAACCTGCTTAATTGAGGAGGCAAATACCTTTAAGGAAAGGGTCCCTTACACCGTTTTAGACCTGTGCCAGCTACAGTCAATTAAGACCAGTGGATTCTGAATCTGTTGTAGCCATCTTTTTGTGTACATGCACATCATCATCATTCTCTGACTGATTTATAAGAGCAGTTGTGGTGTCTATACTCACACTTGATTCAAAACTTGTTTTTAAAAATATTTAAATACCCGTTTCATAATATTTGGGAACTGCTTACTATTCAGTTGGGTTGTGTGTGCCAGAAGGAGTGTGACGCAGCGCCATCTCACTGCAGCAGATCATGGGGGAGGGGTCACTTTGAGTAGCTAGGACAGACGGGTGCTGCAAACATTTTCCCATCACATGCCAATCTTGACAGCCTGCATTCAAGACACAGACTTTAGACTTTAGAAATACAGACAGAGGATTGTATTTTTTAAAATTGGATGTTCACAACTTGGTGCTATAGTCTACATTTTGTCCATGTCCTGTTTGTAGTTTGTATTCACTTCATTATTACCAGAGTTGTCCTGACCATCAAGATGAATCTTGGGCATTCAACAAGTTAATCGAGTGTTTTTCTCAACTGTGTTTCAGGTTTGAGTGGGACAAACTCTTGGAGAATGTGCATTGTTTGATTATAAGTGTGACAAAGACTGACAAGCAGGAAGCTTATATACTCAGGTAAGTGCCTGTACAGAATCCACCATGACATCTGACATGTTTACATAGTGCATGGATGAGACCATTTTTAGGTATTTGGTTTATCTACAGAATTAATGCTGCTTTGTTCAGACCATTCCCAGAGATGCACCAACAGTCTGTATCTTTTGTGGTTGCTTAGACCAGAACAACTGGATTGCTTAGACCAGAACAACTGAGGAAATTAAGTACTGTTGGCCCAGAATGACTTTAAATGTCTGAACTTGTTTTTAATTTTTGTGGTTCAGTAGTTAAGTGAGAAATTAATAAGTTGGGCAATGTATTTGTATAAGTCTTGCACAGTCATGCACCAATAACATTCATATGTGTTTTCCACTCCTCAGTGAGAGTAGCATGTTTGTCTCCAAGAGACGTTTCATTTTGAAAACGTGCGGAACCACCCTTTTGCTGCAAGCGCTGGTCCCCCTGCTGGAGCTGGCCCGGGAGTACAGTGGCTTCGATGCTATTGAGGTAAATGTTAAGCTTGAGTCCTAGGAAGTGCTGAACCAATTCACTCCTCCCAGTGGCATTAATTTGAACTTGTATTTCTGTTGCAGAATTTTTTTTACTCTCGTAAAAACTTCATGAAGCCGACCCACCAGGAATTCCCTCATCGGAACTTTCAAGAAGAGGTGGACTTTCTCAGTGAGATTTTCCCAAGTAATATTGCCCATAATTTTTTGGTCCATTTTCGTCCTTGAGTGAAAAATGCAGACACTGACATGTATGTTTGTGCAGATGGTGCGGCCTACTGTATGGGACGGCTGAACTCGGACTGCTGGTATGTGCCTTGTTTGTGCCTTGTTTGTGCCTTGTTTGTGCCTTGTTTGTGCCTTGTTTGTGCCTTGTTTGTGCCTTGTTTGTGCCTTGTTTGTGCCTCTTTTTGTCTGTGTGCATGGCTGTACTAATTGGTGCTCTGTGCAGGTACCTGTTCACCCTGGACCTACCTGAGTACTGGGAGAACAAGCACGCCGACCAGACCCTGGAAGTTCTGATGAGCGACCTGGACCCAGCCATCATGGACCAGTTCTTCATGAAAGACGGTGTTTCCGCAAGTGATGTCACTCGTGTAAGAGCTCTGGTCAGAGGTCAAAGGTCAGGATGACCGTGGACTCACTGAATATTTCTTTGCAGATGAGTGGAATTCGTGACCTGATTCCAGGTTCTGTGATTGATGCCACATTGTTTAACCCATGTGGCTACTCCATGAATGGCATGAAGACTGACGTAAGTTTTTTTCCCCCTTCTTTCTTGAAGTTCTGTTAATAGTATTTTATTTCATTTTTTTCATGGACCATGAAGGCTAAAGATTTAAAATGTAAATGAATGAGGTAATCCATTACTGAAAATTGATAAGCATTGAGAATATTGAATATATTGGCTCCCTTCTCTGCTCTTGTGTCACACTTATAACTGAATGTAATTTCTGAAGCTTGACTACAATATAGACAAGGTGGACTGGATCAAGTGGTCCCAGATTCTGCTTCAGAAAAACTACATTTCAACAAAAAACATTGTCCTTTTCATTTATGTGCACAGGGAACTTACTGGACCATTCACATCACTCCAGAGCCAGAGTTCTCCTATGTCAGCTTTGAAACTAACTTGTCCCAGACTTCATATGATGACCTAATTCGCAAGGTGGTAGAGGTCTTCAAACCGGGAAAGTTTGTCACAACCCTTTTTGTCAATCAGGTAATGAGCACCTTCAGGTAAAGTCTGTTAAACAGTGACTTTTTTATTTTACAGGCAATGAAAATGTATAGTTTTTTTTGTGTGTCTGTGTCTGTGTGTGTCTGTGTGTGTGTGTCTGAGTGTCCACCGAGGCCTGTGTTGTTCAACATTTTATTACTCTGGTATTTTAACTGCTTTCCAAACAGGCTACATTGCTGCAAAACTGATTGATGGATGATGTACATTAAAAAGCCTCATCGGATTATTAGCACCTACAGTATTTCATCAGTTTATTCAAACCGATTATCGCACACTTCTCTGGTGCTCTGCTGCCATTCATCTGCATCCATTACTGTATCTTTGTGAGAAATAATTTTGTTATTGTTTTTAAACCAAATATGCATAAGCCATATTCAAAACATCCATATGTGTTCTTCTGCGTATGCTAAATACTACAGTATATCTGTGTTTTCCCATGGTGACTGATATTGTATCCCACAGAGCTCCAAATGCCGCAGTGTCTTCTCCTCGGCTCAGAAACTGGATGGCTTCAAGCGACTGGATCGGCAACTGGCTCAATTCAATGATTATAATTTCGTCTTTACAAGCTACGCCAAGATGTGTCAGCAGAACCAGAAGAGCTGAGGGCAAGGGCCCTGTAGTGTTGTCCCCGTGCTGCCCCTGCTCTGCCGTCCTGATGGTGCGGCCGGGCCATAGTTCAAGCCCCACTTTGGCTTGTCGTATCTGTGACCTAGATTTATTGCATGAAAGCTCTTTTCTCTGTTTCGATATTCTAGCTCACTCTTGCTGTGATGAAGTGCATGTAGAAGAATTTGGAGGCGCTGTGCTCAGTCCACTCCTTTCCCTGCAGACGGGCTGGCCCCTGGCATGCTCAGAGAGCTGGCCTCTCTGTGACCTTCCCTGTGGGGCTTATTTTTGAGCGCACTTTACCTGTACACGGTCCGAACAGAACGAGTGAATGTAAACGTAGCTGTGAGCTCTTCCATGCACTTTGAGCCAAAACCAAAGCCTCTCAGTGGTTGCTCTGCTGGGCTTGCCTGCTGCCTTCATCTGACCTGACAATCAAATGTAGCTTTTCAAAGCACTATGTGTAGAGGTACATAAAAGAATAATTCTATTTCATACAGTGATCTGTATCTATGGGAATATTCTGGAAAGGTCCCTATCCATCTAGTCATATTCAGCCCATTTTTCTGCTTTCACACCAGTTGGTCAAATGGAAATTTAGTCAGTCCATACCTCTAGAGAAAAGCCTGGATGTGGTAATGGCTCCCTCTGCTGGCTCGGCCTTGCCACAGACACTAACAGTGGCACCAATGAATCCCACACTTTTGCTTAGCCCAGCGCTTGCCCAGCAAAGCATTTTTCTTTTGGCCGCATTATAGCCACGTCTGTGTCTTTCTGCCCTATACATAAATGTAGAGGCACAATAGAGGCCCAGCAGTCTGAGCATGCCAGGGTGATCCCGGATCATTCCACACATCACTGTTGCAAATACTGCCGTTTTTATTCCATTTATTGAATTGGTCTCATTGTGGTTTGTCTTTGTGGGGCCTGGCCTGTGACTGAGTGTCTTCCTCCTGTGTCCCTGGCTCCTGGTTTTACCTCAGTGCTCAGCGCTTTAAACCTAAAAAGCACTGTCCTTTTGAGCAGCTAGAAGAGTGGCAAAGTTGGAACAGTACTAAGGACCAAGAGCTGCCTCACTTTGACAAAATGCTTAGTTTTGAAAAGGTGAAGTTTTTCTGTCGTAGTGTCAAGGGAAAAAAGCCAGCACTCCTAGGTTGAATGCCATCTCTTAGATTAGCCTCTACATAATAGCTATGGTGGCATAGGTCAATTGTTTAAACAGCCATCTTCGTATGTTTACTGATTTGTTTTTATTGACAAAAATCATTTGTATTCACTCTGCGGACCAATCTAATTTGTCTGTGGGCCTTTTTGTCCAGTGTTGAGTGGTGAAGTAGGCACTGAGTGACTGAGGAAGAAGCACTGTTACAGAAGCCAGGGCCATAAACGGAAGCAAAATTTTGCTGTTCACTTCTTTCTTTTGCTGTTCTTTGGATGGTCAAGATGTGCTAAATATCTGTGTTACCACCTTGAGGCTTCAATAAAAAAAGTACTTGTCAACTAGTTTTATTGGTATTTATATACATAAATGCAATAAATGGGTTCTAAACACACTGGACAACAACTGAATCATTTTCATGCTTTTACTACTCTTACTCTCGCATTAATATCCAAAGACCTATACAGAGGAGGTCAATTAATCTGCTGAGCAGAGATTGATAAAGTGGGCAAGAATTTTACTCACTTGGACCAAGTAAGAGAAAGTATTTGGGAAAGCTACTCGGGTAAGAATAACTTAAGAGAGTAACTGTCAGGAAGCAAGACACTGAATATACAACAAACCATTTGTCACATGTAGGCTCAAGAACTGTTAAATAAAAAAAAAAAAATAATTAGGTGTTAAAGTTAACTGAAAAGTAAAAATTCTTTAAAACTTCTTAGAACAAATGAGTTCCACCCTCCGGTTCCGTATAACATATGGGCTACAATATCAATGGCCTTAGTCATACTTTGTTCACTCGGGGCACATGGCGGAGGTGTGGCTTCCAGTTCCACTAGACCAGGTTTGTTCTGTCTTGCCCAACGTATCTTTGCGGCCAAAGCAGATGGTTAATATATATATCTGTTTACAATTATTAAACCCTCAAAAATAAGATGTGAAGCCAGAAACGCTATTGTTGTTGTGGAGTTAAGCGTCTGGGTCATTAATATGAGATTCTAATAATCTATGCCCCCTCCAAACAATGTTAGTTAGGCGGTAGATGGCGCTAGTTCCCTTTGGGAAAGCTCAGAATAAACCTTTATAGACGAAGAAGAGAACAGCCGGACACTTCCGGGGGAGACTCACGTGTGTGATTTTTTTAACAACTCGGGGAGAAAACGACATAAAAATGACACAGTTAGACGGCATTACGTAAGTTTTTTTTCTTTTACTTTTATAGCGATGCCTTTATTCATTTCAGTGTACCAGAGCCTACAAGAAACATTTAACACAGTATGTGGGAATCTGATGCTCGTGTCACATTCACCACGTTTACGTGCACACAGAATTGTGTCTTTCTGGTCTAGTTATTCTACTTTAAACCATTTCGATGATATTTCATGGGGACCACACATGGGACATGATTTTTGGGCATGTCCCATAAAATGTCTGTCTAAAATGATTGCTGCACCTTGGAATTTTACAATTTTGTCTGGTCTGTTTAAATGTAAATGTTTCTGATCTAAATTATTACATTTCATTTCATACATTTCAAGTCAATATTGTCGTCCTACTGGATCTGACCTCTGCATTTGACACCGTCTCTCACACCATCCTCATTGACAGATTGATTGGCATATCTCACTCATGCCTGCCCTGGTTTAAGTCATATCTATGCAATTGTTGTCAGTATATTCATAGTCATATGTCCATATTCATCGCAACCTTGCTCTGTTTTCCACAAGACCCTGGCCTTCTACCATTTATTGTTCACCTGCTGCTCCTTGGCCACATCTTCAGAAAATACAATAACCATACTACTGCTATACAATACCCAGCTATACATCTTCCACCATCAACAAAACTCAGAATCTCTCTATATCCATTGACAATTCTGTCTGTCCCCTCAAGTAAAGAGCTTTTACATCATTTTAGACAGTACACTTCAATCCCTTATCAACAGTATCACTAAATCCGCTTCAGAAACAGAAACATCAACCATCTCCACACCTCAATCCCCATACTACCTCCGTCCTAGACTTGATTATTGCAATTCTCTCCTCCATGGACTCCTGCCTGCAGAACTCGGATCATCCCTGGATCATAACCAGAACACCACGTCCCTCCAGTCCTGAAGCAGCTCCTCTGGCTTCTAAATGCAGTTTAAGATTTTATTATTCACCTTTTAAATCTACTCATAATCTGGCCTGCACTTACGTCTCTGTGCTCCTGAGCTCTGGACCTCACTCCCACCTGACCGTAGTCTTGATTCACTCTCTAAATCCATTCATGTAAATTACACTACCCCATTAATGCTCTGATGTTTTGTGTCTTGTAAGGTTTGAATGTTTTTAATAGTTTGTCTTAATTGTTGTGTCCTTGAGTGCCTGGAAAGGTGCCTTTAAATAAATTATTATTATTATTATTTATTATCATTATTATTATTATTATATGTGAACTTTTGTTTTAAACTGATGTTTTATACTATAATGATTAGTGTTAAGTCCAAGTCTAACCTTTATCCTTTAACAGAAAGGATAAAGGTTAGACTTGGACTTAGACAAACAGTGGGACAGTGATCTGACATAGGGTTATCTGTTATGTAAGGGTGAGTTGTTGTACAGTTGTATGGACAGCTCCTTTCTTCCTCTCTAGTCTGGGGCAGTTTTACAGATGCCATTCCCACAGCAGAGCACAGCGAAGGACAGGGCACTGACCACCACAGACTGGTAGAAGATCTCCAGTAACTTGCTGTACACATTGAAAGACCTGAGCTTTCTTAGGAAGTAGAATCTATTCATACTCTTCATGTACAGGTTCCCAAACGTTTTGTCCTGAGTACCCTGTAAGCGTAATTTCACACTCTTGAGTACCCTTATATCATGTTACTGGTGTCGTTGTGTCCTTAGGCAAGACACTTCACCCACATTGCCTAATATGGAAGTGGTGTGTGCATGAGTGTTGGTGGAGTTTGGAGGGGCAGATTGGCAGCTTGTAGCTGCAATAAAAGCTTACCACTGAGAGTTGAGTGAATTAATAATGCACAAAACTGTAAAATGAGTTTTTGAGTGTCTGGAAAAGTGCAATTTAAGACTAATACATTATTACTATTTAGTAATTAGGTTTTAGGTCTGGATTCAGGATATTTAAGCAAAAATGATTGTACAGAAACATTGTTAAGGGTGTAAAATATACAAAATGTTATGAGTCCAGTTTAATTAAATAAATCTGGTTAATTGTGTGTTTGTGTTACCAGGAAACCAAAGACAAAACGCTCCAAGCGTTTTTTAGAAAGCAGAGCACCACAACTGAGTGAGGACCTGAAGAGTGCCATGATTATGAAAGGAGGAAACACGAGTGAGACGGTCACACAGGCCCTGAAAGATGTGGTACAGTCTCTAGATCCTATGCCTCTCTATCAAACCTTCTTTCTTCTTTTTTAGTTCCCTCTTAAATTGTCTCTCTTAACTTTCTCTGAAAAGTAGTTGTTAAATAATGTAACATAGAAGCTAATGTCAGACACAACTTAAATTATTTTTTTAGTGTTTTCAGTCATTAGAGTAGTTTCATCCAAAAAGTTCATTAAAGGGACAGTGCAGAATTTTGGACATGGGACCTCATTTTCTAGTGAGCCACAGTGTTGTAGACGTGTGGAAACACTTTTTTTTATATATTCCATCCAGTCCTTGTATTTACAGAGGTTGCTGGTGCAAGGCTATCACATAGACAGTCTGGCATTATAATTGTTTTGACTCGGGTGCACTGTGAAGTGTGTAAGAATGCTAAACTGGGGCCACTGACATGCGCTAACCTAGCGTGAGTGACCTCTGCAGATAAAAGGACTGGATTGAATATTTGTAAAAGTGTTTCCACACATCTACAACACTGACTAACTAGGAAATTAGGCCCTATGTCCAAAATTTTGGACTGGCCCTTAACACCAAAGTCTGTCCATGGTTTAATCAATGATTTATCAGGGTGGATTGACTCAAATATTGTAGTGTGAAAACAAATCAGCTAATGTCAGTCGGTAAGAGTTCAGTAATGGCATCTTTCGCTCCAGTTGTCCGTGCATAAATGTAAGTGCAAAAACACTCCCACCATGTTCTCTGGCATGGACTGAAAAGCATCTCTTCTTTACAACTTCACTACAAAGTTATCTTCTTGTATATATTGGGGCATTATGGGTGCATTTTTGTCTGTGTCCTTTCAGTATTCCTTAAAGAAACCCAATGCTGTGCTGTATAAGAAGTAAGTAAAGTCTCAACTTTTTGTGAGCACACAGAGCTGGTGAACACAGCCTAATGCAGGTTTTTGCTTTCCAGAAAAAACATAACTCGACCATTTGAGGACTCCACATCATTGGTAGGCAAAAATACGCCTGCTGAAAATCTGCATCATGTTTTGGATTGTTGATAATAATTTCAATTCTTCCAAAGGAATTTTTCTCCAAAAAGACGGACTGCTCTCTGTTTTTATTTGGCTCACACAACAAGAAGAGGCCCAACAACCTTATATTTGGTATAACAGACACACGCACCAGCTTTAAATTGACTCAAGTTTGACTCTAGTTTAAAACAATTTGACCCAGTCTTGTGACATTATATTTATTTTTTTATGCAGGTCGTATGTTTGACTTTCATGTTTTAGACATGGTTGAACTTGGGATTGAGAAGTATGTTCCACTGAAACAATTTAAGGTATGTTTGGGACAAATCTGCACTGGCCCTTGTATCATGGTTTTAAATGTATTTCTAGTTGAAGATTCCAGTTTTCCCATTTTGAATTTTTTCTTTAGCTCCATTTATGTTGAATTGCAAAGCATAGGCTTTATTGAGAATTTATGTTTCAGACCGAGACGTGCCCCGAAGGCACAAAGCCCATGCTTGTATTTGCAGGAGAAGCCTTCAGCATGGATTCTGAACTCAAGCGGCTCAAAAGTTTGCTCATAGGTATGGAGTTGCAAATTAATACCAAATTCTCACATTCTTGAACTTACTCTAAGATGTCCTTGAATTACTATGCACTTGACAACATTTGTAATGTAGTTATAAAGGTATTACAGGTAATAAAATGATAAGTTTGCAATGTGTGAGTACTGCACTCCCGCTAGACATATGGAAATGGGGGATCCCATAAATAAATGTCCACATATCAGTGCAGGCTTTGATCTGATCTCATATAATTGCCATGTGGCAAAAGTGTTCCTGCCGTAGAGGCCGAGTGTGACTGGGCCTGTATAGTGCAGGTGGTTACCCAAGAAGCTCAGTTGTCCATGGTGATGCTCATAGCAGAAGCCACAACAGTTGCATGTACTGGCATCGAGAAAGTGCTACGTTGAAGCAAAGTATAGTTAGTCAGATTTAACTGAAACTGAGTTAATTTTTTAAAATATGTATTATTTTTGCCAAGGTTACTATGGTGATCATGAAGTGAGTGAAAAATCCCTCAGTCGTTCTGGTAGAATCCATGGCAAAAGGAAAATAAATTTGTTGACTGGACAAAAGTTATTTGGTTGAATACGTTTCGCAGCTCATCCGAGCTGCTTCTTCAGTTCTGGTCAGAATGCTTCCAGCCTTACCTACTTTAGATCACATTGGCCAGCTTCCCCATACTCCAGCCCGGTGGCCTCAGTCCTTCTTTCATCTCATCATAGAACTAGTATAATACTATTATGTAACAATTATTTACTGCTTATTTTTCATCTTCAGACTTCTTCAGAGGTCCTAAGGTAGATGGAGTGCGTCTAGCAGGCTTGGAGCATGTGCTACACTTCACTGCATTAGATGGCAGAATCTACATGCGCAGCTACAGGTTTGTAACTGTCATTGAACTAAGCACCTTCTGCTAGCAGTTATAGAGTAGATCTGATGGTTTGTGTGCAGATGTATGCTGAAGAAGTCAGGCTGTCGAACGCCAAGGATTGAACTGGAAGAGATGGGTCCTTCAATTGACTTTGTTATGAGAAGAACACACTTGGCCTCAGAACAGCTCTACCATTTAGCTCTTCGGCAACCCAGGGCTCTAAAGGTAAACGAGCAGGTGGACTATGTATGTGAACTGTGTAACTTTTGTGGTAGTGAAGAACTTCTCCACGGGGACCAGCCGGTGACAAAACCTCCACCAGACATGTTGCACAGTGCACCTTTAGACCGTACACTTTATTTGATTTTAGAGGTGTGAAGATGACTTATCACTCTTAAAGCACAAACCCATGAGTGGACTGATGGATATTGCTGCTATTCGACACCAACTGCCTCATTACACGCTCACTCAACACACTCCCCACTTCAAAACAGTCCTATCTGTTCCTATTTATGTTGAACTGATTACCTCCAGGGGGCAGTAGGTTACAAAATGTGCTATATTTTGCTGAATGACTAGCAGCCTTTCCAAGTCAACCATTCAAACAACAAATCCATAGTAAGAGCCTGGTTTTCCTGCATAAAGAAATAGTTGACTTTAAATGCTTTTTATAGGGAAGTGGGTATACATGTATGTTTTATATTTTATATTATTTGCTTATTTTGTATCAAATTTCAGCCAGGAGCTAATTTATATCCAATAACCTATATTTGGCCATGAACACTGGAGGCAAGGTGGTTGAAGTGTACACAAGGACTAACCAGGCCCAGCCCTTCTTAGTTATGTTATTGATCTGATGGCCATTCTCAAGCTATTTATATATATTTACATTTTATTTTGATATTATACAATGAAAAGGGGAATTTATGTTTTATTGTTATGTGTAGGTTATTTATTTATTCATTTATTTACTGGATTTTCTTGTTTATTTCAGCCTAAGAAAAAGAAGAATATTTCCCATGATGCTTTTGGCACCAAGTTTGGCCGTGTGCACATGCAGAAGCAAGATTTGACCAAACTTCACACGCGGAAGATGAAGGGTCTTAGGAAAAGGAAGGGTGAAGCCCAAGGAGCCCAAGATGAGAGCGCTGCCCCAAAAGTCCTTAAAGAGAGTTGAGGACTGTGGATGACAATAAACTGAATTTAAACTTTTCTAAATATTTGAGTCTATTTTCTATTTACCAGTGTTCCCATAAAAAACTAGAAATCATTCACTTCGATAGCACTCACTTTGGCCCTCTGTGTGCTTTTGTGCTTAAAAGTATCTGTACCTGTATTGTGCAAAGTGTCCCTTGTTTCACTCACACATGCTTGAGTAATCCTTTTATTTGTACTTTTCCAAAACTCAAAATGCTCTGCTCCACCTTGTGATGTAGTTTAACGGGTACCTTTTTACCTTAAGATCAGTAAAGAGAGACAATTCCAGAGCGGAAACTGTTTTAAACCTCCATACACCTTCAAGAAAATCATTTGGACACAATGGAGCACTTCCTGTATTACCACATGACTCAAAAAGGGGAAAAAGAAGAACCTGATTATGCAGGGTTTTTTATGTTTAACAAGTGTGAATGAAACAAAACTCCAGGTATGTTTTGGATGAGAAAACAACTGATCTGTATAACAAAGTATAGAAAATAGAGGGAATACTGAAGTGCATTTTTATCTCACATCCAATAAACCAAACGACTGATGTAGGCAAGATTTTCTTAAGCACACTTGAGTAGTGCAATTAGTTTGGAGCCATTATCTGTAGCCAATCCAATCCTAGGAGTCACATAGCCACGCCTCTTCTGTCTATTTATACGTTGCCACAGCTGTTTTGTGACAGTTTTAAAAAAAAGATGAGCCAAAGCAACTGAAAGTGGACTTCACCCAGCGCTAGTTCATGTGCGCTACTCGTGCGTAATTTGGATCTCGAAAGCTGCGATTGTTCACTTCTGTAACTTTGGTTTTGGCATATACATTGATAATGACTGAAGGGAACGGATTACATGAACACTCAGCCGTGCAAGATGAAGCCCCCGCCGGGTCAGCAGCGGAGGAGAAGCCGGAGGAGAAGCCGGAGGAGAATGGAGATGGAAGGAGGAGCGCCCCGGGAGATGAAGCGGCCGACCCGGGAGCGGAGAAGGAGTTTGTGCACCCTGAAGGCGGCTGGGGCTGGGTGGTCATGGTGTCTGCCATGTGGTGCAATGGTTCGGTGTTTGGGATCCAGAATGCCTTTGGTGTTCTGTTCGTCTCCCTTCTGCGAGAGTTCGGCTCTGAAACAGATGCCGACCTCAAGTTCAGGACGGGTAAGGCTTCATTCATCTTCTGCCCACAAAGTGCTGTCCCCAGTGAATGGAAAATACACATATAGATCATTTCCAAGAAGTACTTTTTGAAGTGAAGTTTATTTTTGACGTAGAATTCACCTTGTACTAACCCAGCACAATAACACGTGTACAGTCTGGTCACGTAGCCTATTATGGTGCCAATTATATGGAATAAAACTATATTAGCCCATGCTTACTTTTTCAGCATGGCTAGGCTAAATCCATGCACTTAGTAGTCGGGATCAGGGAGCGGGTAATTTGATCACTTATTTCCTGGTGGGCGAACGTCGCAGAAACAGTGTGGCATGAGCAGCATATAGCCAAAGTTAAGGGGAATCACAAATCACAATCGCAATCATGTTTTGGTCTTATCCTAATGTATTAATATCGTAGTGTATATTTATAAGTTGACTGTAAATGGCCCGCTGCGAGTGCCCTCCACCCCGCACATCCATGCCCCTCACCTCCTACGCACAGGACGCACACACAATGGCACAGACGCACACGTTTACTTTTTTTTGTAGTCCACCGCGGGTCATTTTGCTTTGCCCGGTTATGCTGAACCTTCTGAAGTGTCCCTGACCACAGCAAATACAGACACATGACTCGAGAGTCCGTGTGAAAATCAGGGACTGATCCATTTTTCCTTGAATTGACGCGTGTGGAGTGAGAAGAGACCAAGTTGTTCCAGGGCTCGGATACTGTGGGATCCAAACATCTGGGGCCGACTGGGAATGAGCAAGGAATGTTACAGCTGAAGTGAAGAAATAGGCGAACACACAAATTGTTAACTCAACTCATACATCGATATGATACTGATACTGATATATCGAATCACAAAATCAACACAAGTCTTGTGTATGTAAAACAAAGCCTGAAGGCTATAATTCTAATTTACTGAAAGAGATCATGCTTTAGCTTGGTTTATAACATCTCTGTAATTACTGTATATCCACATGAAATACTTTTGCAAAGTACAGCATCTCTGTTTGCAAATACTTGCCTGAACTGGGATTTTATAAATTGTAATTATGAAGCCAGGGGATTGTGTAGATGTGTTCATTTTGGATAGTTTTCTCTCTAAATGTTCCCATATAAACAGTACACTTCAATGCCCTACTTCTGAAATTTTGACATCAAACTGGAGATTGTGATCATTTCTCATAGAAGATTCAACCTTGAACCTGCTCTTCACAACAGGTTTACTTTGGCTAAGGTCTAAATAAACATCAGTGTAGTCCAGGCTCTGGTGGTGGCCCTATGGGCTAAGTAACATCAACAACATCAACATAAACTTTTCACCAGAAAGAACAATAAATAAAACTAACTCTACTACCAGTTGGCATTTGAAGTGTTATGGTAATAGTAGTGGAAATGGTAATATATTGCATGTTTTATTTTCATTACACTGCACATTCTACCTGGATGTTTCTGAAGAGGTCGAACAAATCCCCATCTTAATTTTATTTAATATAACCGAAATGCATTAATATGTGTGCACTTTATGAAGGGCAGCATGTTTTGACTTTCTTGGTAAGACATGCTCTTTAGTATTTGAGGGTTGCTTCTTGGGGCTGCAACTCATCCCTTGCGTGACTCCTCCCCTTATCTGTCTTCTGTTGTAGTGAATGAGCATCTGTAGCATACACAGACCTGCACACTTCAAACTGCTTCTCTGTGACCTGTGTGCTCAAGTATGTCTCATATAATGTGTGACTCATATAGTATGTCTCATATACTGTGTGACAAAAAACACTCCTAGATGTCACATTTAGAATATTATTAGTATTTTCTGTATTCCCACTTGTGTGCACATGAATATGTATGTTGATAATGAGCGTGGTTTGTACCCTGCCCTCCAGAATGCATGTGTATGGGGTGCACTTTGAACCACAGTGTTTGCTCTTAGGTCCATGTGGACTGACTTTGTACACACTTGAACCATGTTTCATGTTTCTTTCTTTTTGTGTATCACAGTGAAAACCCCACAATGTGGCAGAGTGATACATGCCATGATCCAATGACAGGCATGGATGTTGGGGTGTAGGTGTGACTCTACAGGATTATCTGACATATGATTGTGGGCAACAGATCAGGGATGAATGTGGATCTCATTTCTAATACAAGGGCTGTGGATATGTTACCCTTTGACCCTGTAACTCACACAATAGTAAATCTTTGACAGTTTATTGCTGGTGTTTGCCCAGAGGGTTGCATGTGACAATTCTTCATTACCCCACATTACCTGAGTAGAATTTGGCCCCAAAACCTTCATGCAGATGCTCACATGACACATGATTACTATTACTGTACTATAATACTGTAATCACTTTACACTTATAATATATAGATTTTTATCGTATTGCTTTTTAAACATCCTTCCCCTCCCCCTTTCATTCAGAACAGTCACTTTCCACTAGAATGTACAGATGTGGTTTAGCACCATCACTTAAGTTTGGACCTGAAATGGGGCGGACAAAGACTCCACCAATCGAAAAGCAGCGCTGCCCTCTCCCTGGACTCCCCTCCCCACTAACGGCCCTCATCTGGAGCTCCTTAGGCCCGGGCATGAGCAGCAGAGCATGTGTTTTCCTCCACACTTTTTATGCAAAGCCATAAATTATATTCCCCCCCACCATCTTCTTGTTCACGCCGTACCTTAAGCGCAACATTCTTTCTCTTTTTCTGAACTAAGAGGGACTGGAGCAAGACCACGTACCATCCCTTAGCACACGGGTATGTCGGGGGACTCCCAGTCTGTAGTAGTGATATGCTTAGTTCCTGTTTCCAACCCAGTCAACCAACAAAGGAGATCACTGTCTTCACTTTAGCTTGTAAATTAGATTTTTTTATGCCAGATGCCCTTCCTGAAACCTCTACCCCGTTTTAAGTGGATTTGGAAATAGCTCCAAATTATGTTGGCCTGTAAGCACTTGTGACGATTGATGTAGAATAGTGAAGTAAACAAGGATACAGGAGCTGCAGGAGGACTTATTTTGGAAAAGTGATTATAATTGACTGCTCCTTAACGAGTATCAAATATTTGGGGTCAATTTGTTGTTGATTTTAGCTTTGAAATAGTAATTAAAATGAATTTTTTTACTCTGAAAAGTTATTTCATCTAAGAACTATGCACTAAGTGCATGTTGAAAATGTTGAAAATCTATAACATATAAGCATTGATGTGTTTTTTAATATGTGATTTTAATAAAATGTTCCGACTACAAATTCCATACCACATAATTTTAGAACCAAAAAGCTTTAACTCACCAGCCAATCTCTGTGTGTTATTGTCACCTGTAAACTGCCTAAAAATAAAATGGATGTGTCTTTTCACAAGATTGAACTCTTCATGCTCCTGTTGGTGGAGCTGTGTTATCACTGGTCTATGCTTCCTCTGTTTGCTCAGGGTCACACTAATGGCCCCCCAGCACCTGTCCTACCAGCAATTTGGCTTTTACGTTAACCCGGTGCACAGATGCTCTCACTTCAAAAAAGACCAGATACAAGACTGTGGAGGTTTTAGTGCATCCACAGACAACTGAAAAATCACAGCAAAAACTCCAATCAATAAATAAAACACAGAAATCACTTTCCAATTGACTCTTCACTGGACTGAAACAGAAACACCCGAGACCGCCATTATATATAATCAAGGAAGAAATGCATGTTTTCAACTAAATGTTCAACTAAAGTGTTCAAAAAGTCCTGATGTGGTCAAACTTTTCATGCTAATAAGTCAGAAAGCACTTCATTCAAGGGGAAGTTGTGGGCAGTTGTGGTCAGTAGCAGTAATGCTGAGATAAACTGCATTAATAAATACAGGGTGAGGTGGGCCCTTCCTGCTGTTTCCTACATTTAGGCCAAGTGACATCTTGTCTCACTTTGAGGTCATCCACAACACAAAGGTGGACCAAAATAGCCTCAAAGATAAACAACTCAAGTGTGATCAATGTGAGGAAACTCTGTCCCATTATCAGCAAGTACCACAAGTCTTATGAACCTGTTAGTGCCCACGTGAGCGAGTACCTGGCCCTGTGAGGCTGTTACATGCCTCGTGAGCATTTGATTGGTCCCTGGGCAGAGACTGCACTAGAGGGGGAAGATGATTGGACACTTGGACATTTTGTGACTCTAATGTTGTTTGTTTGTTTGTGTGCAGCCTGGGTGGGGTCTCTGTCCATGGGCATGATCTTCTTCTGCTCTCCGATTGTGAGCGTGTTCACTGACCTGCTGGGCTGTCGAATCGTGGCTGTGGGTGGCGCTGCAGTGGGATTTGTTGGCCTCCTTTCCAGCTCCTTTGTCACGTAAGCCACACGCATCATCCAGTATATCTATATTACGCATAAAGAATATTATGAGCTTTAGAACAATTTATGGTCAGTCTTTCAGTGGGAGTTCTACCCTGCTAAATATTTGAGTATGTCCAACAGAATGTATCAGCATCTGTGTGTTAGGATCTGCTCCCAGGCAGCCTCATAAACCTCTGTCAGCCCTGAGACTAGAGCCGTTTAGCACCATCTCTTCATTTCTAGGGATTCTGTACATCCTTGCTTCTACATGTCAGAATACTCCAGCACTCACACATGCAAAGGCCACCCCTGGACCGCCCTCACATATATGCTCAACAAATGACACCTTATCAAATGCTCCTCACTATTGAGCTCAGGGCCTTGTCATTTCACAGGAACATTCAGTTTTCAACCTGGAGTTCAACCACAAAAATGTGAGATATGACTGAAAGATGTTATTCACTTTCCATCTCCAAACCCTGAATCCAAACTAAAACTTTGCTCCATTTGGTTTGACATTTAGTAGGCAACCCCTCTGATGTGATTGAGGACTAATATAAATTGTATTTTTGTGTATTTGATCTATCTCTAAAGGGAGTTTTCCAGAATTATGTAACCCTAGAACTTCGTTTGTTTTTGTTTCTGCAGGTCGCTGGGCTTCATGTACTTCACTTATGGGATAGTGTTTGCATGTGGCTGCTCATTCGCCTACCAGCCAAGTCTGGTGATCCTGGGGCACTACTTCAAGAAGCGCCTGGGCCTGGTGAATGGCATAGTGACAGCAGGCAGCAGTGTCTTCACCATCGTCTTGCCTTTTATTCTTTCTTTCCTGCTGGAGAAGGTTGGCCGTCAGAACACCATGCGAATCCTCTGCATCCTCATGTTTGTGCTCATATTAGCTGGCTTTACTTACAAACCCCTGATGCCTGCCAAAACCAGGAAGCGCACTGGCGGCCGCTGTCCAGGCATAGGCCAGTTCTTCAATGTCAACATCTGGAAGTTCCTCAGTTATAGGATCTGGGCCTTCGGGGTGCCTGCCGCACTCTACGGATACTATGTGCCTTATGTTCACTTGGTAAGCTCCCTTTTTCACAAGTAGCACATGAGAGACAGGGGTAGGTTTTGTATTAGGGAATGTGGTGACTTGGCCCCTGCCAAACAGCAGCAGGTTAGAGCTAACACTCTGCTCTCCAGCTGTTCGTTCCCAGTATCTCAATGTCATGTTTTGGATTTTCTCGATGGTTTGAAGATGTTTTGAAGACAAGGCAAAGGTCACCAAAAACCTTCAATCATTGAACAGTCACTGAATAAAAACAAATGAGAGGAGTTAGTCAGCTGGTGATTTGAAACCCTCACAACAGCACACGTTACTCCTGCTGCTGCTGATTACACAGGCATGTGTGTGCACTGGTACCGCTCAGGTACACAATGGCTAACTGCTTTAGCATTTATCTTACATATTGAGTCATATTTTGCATGTTAATGTTTATGATAGACTAATGAAGTCCCTATAGCAATTATTACAACTATCATTGTATTATTAATTATTGATGTAGCTTATGTCACAATCCCACACATTTTAAAAACACTTTCAAGACCCAAATGCTGAAGCACAGAGGGAAGGAAGCCCAAACACATGCACTAGTTGTTTTTAGCTCCTTGACGTTTGCTGAGTGCTTCCTGTAAAAGTGCTGAGCTGTGGCGCTCTCAGCCTTCCTCTTTCCAAACAGTCTGTGGTACACAGACGCTGGAGCAAAGTCCTGTAGGTCTATAAGCACTCCTTTTCAGACACTGTTCTACACTGATAAGGTGTACTTAATTTATAATTATTGTTACGTGTCTGCTCACCTAGGTGTACTGGAGAGAGGTTCAGGGCAGAACCGTCGCATTGAACAGTTGCATGAGACCACATTTGGACACATTTTTGCCATGTTTCATAGTTTCCATATGTTCACAGATGAAGCACGTCGAAGAGCGTTTTGGCAAAGATGCCAACAAAGAGGTGCTGCTCATGTGCCTGGGCATCACATCTGGACTGGGCCGGCTCATTTTTGGTGTAGTGGCTGACTATGTGCACGGGGTCAACAAGGTTTACCTGCAAGTGAGTGTTTAATTATTGTAAATAATCTATACATGTACTTAATGATCTAAAAAAAGAAGAAAACAAAAAAAAAAGACAAAAACATGATCCATGCAGCGTATTATCCTCAGTGGTTGTTAAATAGTTAAGGTTAGGTCACGTTAGACTCTATTAACATTTATAACATGTATACAACATTTATCATCTTAGATTATTAATCCACATAAAGTGATTGGGTACCATTTGATATGAACTAGCAAACACACGCTATAACTCACACGAAGTCACAAGATATAGCTGATGCACACAAAAACACATGCTAAAAAAATGCTAATATGCACCGCAGGTCTCCTCCTTCCTGGTCATAGGGCTCATGTCTATGATGATCCCTCTGTGTGATATCTTTGGGGGACTCATTGCCGTGTGTCTGCTCATGGGGCTCTTCGACGGTTGCTTCATCTGCATCATGGCCCCCATAGCCTTCGAGTTGGTGGGAGCAAATAATGTGTCCCAGGCCATTGGCTTCCTACTGGGCCTCATGTCAGTGCCCATGACCGTGGGACCCCCCATAGCAGGTAACCTCACTAAAGCTGCTCTGCTCTACAAACAAAAAATTGTGTTTTTTTTCTTTCCTATATAATAAGAAAAGATAAGTAACGCGATTTGTCCTTTTATAGGGGTTAACAGAGAGTTTTTTTGGTCAGGCACTAGGTAATGTTAAGATCATTTTGTGTGTGCTTCAGGCTTTCTGAGGGACCGGCTTCACAGCTATGACTTGGCCTTCTATCTTGCTGGCATCCCCCCAATGGTAGGTGGGGCTGTGCTGTGCCTCATCCCATGGGTGGAGGCTCGCCGAAAACGTCAGGAAGCTCGGGCTCAGGAGAGAGACGTCTCCCAGAAGATGCTGGACTCAGAAAAGGCTCAGAGAGAAGATGACCCTAGAACAGGAGAGTCAGTCCTGTAAACAGACTATAGCTGGGAACACCTAAGTGCTTTATGAGAACATGATTCAATCACAGTCTCAAACTGACTGAAGTTGATTTTGGTTTTGACATGGGAGAATTGTACATTTAAATTGTGTCCAATGGGAAGCAGCTCAGAGGCCAATGTTTCCTCCAGCACCTATTCTATACCAAATACAATTGCTGTTTATTATATAATTGTATAATTAATAACGAATTGCATACTATGTCAACTTAATTTATAAGTAAGTTAAATTGTTTACTAACTTTTCACTAAGCCCTCATCTTTCAGCACTATTACAACAAGTAGGCTACAGCTTTATTGTGTCAAAGTGCAAAGTTGCACTGAGCTTAAGACCAGACTCGGACTAGTCCTAAGTGACTTGGACTCAAGATATTGTGACTTGACCACCACACTGGTGTTAATCAATTGTATTAATAATTTTTTACGGGTTTTTAATGCATTGAGATATACTCAACCTTGCTGAGACATTATCCTCAGAGGATAGAGACTTTCTTCAGGGCTGGTTCATGTTAATCATTTCTTTAGTATCAGGTCTCATTTTGAGCTAACTGAATAAGTATAGTATAAGTATATATTCTATTTTTGGAAGCTCCTTTGGCAGGCAGAAGTGGTCTAAACCCAAATATAGGCTGCTATATCCCCTTATTCATAGTTCTGATATCTGCTCCTTGAAATAATCTGGTTGTTTGTTTAATATTTAAAAGTACACTACAGTCAGAGCACTGTGGAGCTTTTATGAGCACTATTCAGTCATTTTAAAAGATCTTATTTTGGGATTGACCGCAACAGTATTTCTACACAAATCTGTGTATATATTATATGTGTAATGTAATGTAGGATGACTTAGGATGCAACAGCATACATGTTTATGACTGCATAATTGGAAATGCTTGTAGACCCATGACGCATTACCTGTTTTGGGCAGTTTTAGATGATGTACAGTTTTAAAGCCTTCTTCCCTTTAATCACGTGAAGTCTTATCTGTACATTTTATTTCTCTGTGCCTCAGTGAAATCCAAAGTGCTGCAGACTGCAAGCAGGTCTGACATATGTCTCCATCTGCTGGCCTGGGAAACTCTTGTTATTCTGTTTCCTTTAATGCACCATTTGCCTTAACTTCTCTCTGCTTTAATGTTGGAGTTTACTTGACTATGCTGTACCCAAAGTGCCTGACATATCTTCTTATTCCAGACTGCTGGAAGACCGGAGAGCTCTTATTGCATTGTGTATGATGTTAATGTTTTATTGTCATGAGTTTTCTAGAGAGGCTTACTTTTTATATACCTGTCTTTTCTGAACACAATTCATATTTTCATATTTTGACCCCAGTAAAATGACTTGCATAATTAGTGTCTTTGTCCATTTATTGTAGTGGTTTCTTGCTGCTGATCCTTTCTTCATCAGCAGTTCTGAACAAATCAAAATATATTTCATGTCATCGTCTCATGTTAGGATTTTATTTTTTTTATTTTTTTGATCTTCATTATAGTCGGAACAGGCAGGGCGTATCAGTTTTATTTGTTTAATGAAGCGAAGTGCAAGTACGGATCCATAAAACGAAAAAACCCGGACATTACCCTTGATGTTATCATGTTACATTACGTACGTGATGATTTGATCAAAGTTTGACCCTTTTGGCTCGCCATAGTAGCGCAAACATTGACTCTAGGAGCTCGTCCTTAGATGGTGCCGCGAAACACAAGCGCCTCCGTTTCGCCGCTATGGAAAACAAGGACCAGGATGACACAGTGTTTGACAGGAGCACAGACAAGAACAAAAGGCCTGACGTCGTGTTTAACAAACCCAAGAGAAGTTCCCGAGCCGCGGGCCCCGCGCCTGCGGAGGACACAAGTACCGGGAGAATGTGGCTCACCACCGCCGCGCTGTGCGCTGCTTTCTTGGGATTGGTAACTATTTTATAAATGATCACTTTTGTCATCTTCTTTTAACTAGTTATGTCGTAGACTAGGTAGGACCCATAAATCCATAGGAAGTTGTTAACTGAGTTCAAGTTGCATCGTTGTCATTTCTAACTTGGATTGTGTGTTGCTTTTTGCTTCAGGGGATGAGTATTGCAGTTATTGGCCCCACGTTTCAGGATCTGGCCATGAATGTTCATCAAAACATCAGCAACATCTCATACATATTTGCAGGCCGCTCTGCAGGGTACATTGTTGGCTCCCTGCTGGGGGGCACACTCCTGGACTGTTTGGACCCTTACCTGCTCCTAGGTAATCCTGTCTGCACCGCGCACATCGTGCCTTCTGCTTAACATGAACTGGATCTGTCTCTTTAGGGCTGTCCATGCTGCTCACTGCTCTGGGGATGTGCGCAATTCCGTTCTGCCGACAGGCGCTGGTCCTCACCGGCTTTATGTCGTGCATTGGCATCTCCATGGGAGTCCTGGACACAGGTGTGGCCACTTCACTTCATGCCACTTCACGTAAAAATACGGTATAGCCTTTTAAGAGTTGGGGGTCTTTAGTTTTAGAATGTCTTTTCGGGTCAGTGTTTAACCTAGTTTTATTGTTATGTTTGATGAGTCACTAAACTCTCATTTATAATGTGCGTGACCCCAAAGAAAATGATGATGCTCCCAGTGGAGCAAGCCTAAAACTTCCTCATCAAGCCCTAGAGAGATTTGATAATGATAACTTCTTTTTGAATTCCTGCTGTGATAGTGAAAATATAGATTTGAAGTATTTTTGTATAAGCTCAGGTTGTTAGGAATCTGTACCACACTCCTTGTTAAGAGCCACCTTCAGAAGGAATAATTGTTCATTCCTATTAGTTCCAACCTTGAAAATTCAACACATTTTACTACCCTATGTGTAGGAGATGATGGAGGGACCAGAGTCAGACACTAGGAGAAATTGTCTGGGAGGAGATGGTTTTGGAGTTGAGGTACCAGGGTCTGGAGGGACCACCAATAGCTCATTCTGCAGAGCAAAAATGGTTGTATTTATAATGCCCCTGTCAAATTATTGCTAATTTATATATTTAAAAGGTATGAGGAAATGCAGATAACCCAGAAATAATGCATAAATAATAGCAGACAAACATTTAAGGTGTATTTATATTTACATTTGTAATGCCTGCTGTGATCTTTAGGTGGGAATGTGCTGGCACTGAGCACCTGGGGAGAGCAGGCAGGCCCGCACATGCAGGCGCTACACTTCAGTTTTGCAGCCGGAGCTTTACTGTCACCCATCATTGCTCAGCTCCTGTTTGGGACCTCCAAAAACTGTAGTTCAGTGGCTACAAATGAGACAGCCCAAGAGCTCAGCCCCGTGAAAGCTGTCCAGAACTGGACCAGCCTGCACTCCATGTGGGCTTATGTGGTCATCGGTCTGTTTGTCTTCGTCTCAGCACTGATTTTCTTTGGGATGTACTGCTGCGCCCCTGGGTCACGGGACAGAGCCCACTCTGCGTCGGAAAAGCCCCAGGCCAAATACCACACAGCCATTGTGGTACTGCTCTTCTTATTCTTTTTTGCCTATGTAGGGGCAGAGGTAGCGTACGGCTCCTTCATCTTCACCTTCTCTAAAGATTTTGTGAGGCTACACGAAGC
>KN496677.1:0-14879 GCA_000787155.1 Scartelaos histophorus | reverse complement strand
ATCAACACTCTGTTTTGGGGGAGTTTTGCAGCATTCCGTGGTCTGGCTATTCTGCTTGCGTCTTGTTTGTCTCCCGGGATTCTCATCACACTTAGTCTGGTGAACTGCTGCCTATCGTCTCTACTGCTTAGCCTGTTCCCTCTCCACAGAGCCATGCTGTGGGTTGGAACTGGTCTGTACGGTGCTTCTATGTCAGCGGTTTTTCCCAGTGGACTGTCGTGGGTAGAGCAATACACGCCTGTGACCGGACGTACAGCAGCTGTGTTGGTGGTTGGTGCTGCAATGGGGGAGATGGTGTTACCTGTTCTTCTGGGTTTCCTCATGGGACATGTTAGCGGTGAGCCACTGCTAATGTACCAAGCTTTGGCCTGTGCCATCCTCTGCTCCATCCTCTTCCCTGCAATGTACCGGCTGGCTGTAGCCTCTGGACGTCGTGCCCAGGGTGATGGAGACAAGGAGTTTTACCAGGCACTGTTGCAGCCTGAGCCTGAGGACTTTGATGTTTTTGAGATGGACACTTCTCTGAACTCTCCTCACTGGGATGACAACAGGGAATGACATAGAAGCCATATCAGAAGCAGCTTGGAGTACGGAAGGGCACATGCACTATACAATACATTGGTACAGTTTTTAGAATTGTATAATTTATTTACAATGATTTAAAGATAATAAATTATTTTATCTGGTGAGAATAAAGTTTTAGAATTCAATCTTCTATAACTGATAAGCAGGAGCAAAGGGTAATTTCTAGGTGTTTCTTCTGTTTGAAATACTAATTAAATGTACCTAAAATAATTCTGTCCATTAATCCCTTTATGCCAAGGGAAGGACAAGAAATGTAAAAGGATAAAAAAAAGTTTTGTTTGTATTATACTGATTATTTACAAAAATACTTTAATTTTAATTGAATAGAAATTTGATTTATAATCTTGGCTGAAGTAAGTAAATGTGAATGCACTGAACCATGCCTTGACAAGCTGTCCACTAATGGTCACAAATATTGTGATATAAGGAAAAGAGCTTACTTAAAAAAGGCTTAGTAGAGCTTTGTCATTTTGATGTTTAAAATCTCACCAATGAGTTCTGTTAGTTCTGAAATTAAACAGAACTGAGTTAAGAGGGCCAAGTTATATAGATTTAATTGAATCTAGTTTTCTGTATGGGTGTGTGATGCGATAACTGGCAAAAAACATATCTTTGTTGATTTAATACTTCTCTGCACACAGTTCCAATTACAAACAGGTCCTTCACAAGTCTTTGTACATTTTGACTCCTCTTTAAACTGAGGTTTTCAGCACAAATGTCTGATGACGAATGAGTAACGCAAGAAAATAGTTGTTTGACTAATTATAGGCATTATTGCAACAGTCCCAGGCTTAAAAGTCCTTTGCATTCTTTTGTCCACATGAACAGCACAGCACAGAGACAATACTCTGAGCAGTCAAAGCAACACATAGATCCAAACACCATTTAAATGGTTTGAAATGATGAGAACCAATCAGAACTGTTCTAGCAGCTGTCGGAGATATGGGGCCCTCGACAGCAATCTGTTGACCCGGGACAGTTTGTAGAGTACGGGACAGTCCAGAGAGACACAGGGCACTTGTCGTTCAGCGCAGCCACTGCAGTTCCGGCAGATCTGAGGGACAAAGCATTAGAGTCAGTTCAGCCCATCACAAAGGATCTTCATCTTTTTATCTTCCGGAAAGCTATTTTTTGAAAAAGAAAATGACAAAGAGCTACAACAGTTAGAGATCAGAGGAACTGAGTCAATATAACAATGACAGCTAGCCCTAGACAGGGTACTCCTTGATAAGTTATAAGCGAATCTATAATCTATTTCACCAAGATAACTGTAGTATGAAGTATACATTTACAATCATAAATCTAAAACTAATCAAATTTAAATGATTCAGGATGATATGTTTAATTCAAAAATCTTCTGAGTGCCTAAGGTACAGTAACTAGTAACAATACAGTAACCGGGCCCTGAGCTCACCTGCAGCAGTCCATCCTGTTGGCTCTCACAGTCTCTCAGGTCTGACCACAGAGTGACCGCAACATGCTGGGGCTGGCTTCTGCAACTGGAGCACACACCCAACTGTGTGAGCTGGTCACATACAGGACAGTGCAGCGTGGTGAAGTATTGAGAGATGGTGCCTTTCCTCCCAGCCTCTAGAGAGCCCCCTCCTGCAGATGAGCACCACGCCTTCTGGATCTAAAAGGAACCAGGGTTAGGGTTTGAGGCAGAGTTGTGCTGTGTGTATGTCTATGTATGTGTATGTTGGCAGAGGAAAGACTGTGTGGGGTGTGTGATAGTGGGTGAGGGTGTACGGGCTTCTTACTCGTGGCAGCTCCTGGTACCAGCTGAACACGTCTACTCCAATAAGCTGGAAGATGCGGGCGATGGGAGGCAGAATCTGTTTGGTGATGTAGTAGGTGGCATTGGGGCGCAGGCTGGGGTCCTGCAGCAACTCCATGGGTCGACGGACTAACTGGATTAGAGGTAAACCGGGCATACCGTAGACAATCACATAGGGCACGCGCTCACCCACTCGGGGCTCCTGCCGTCGGTCATACACCATCATTCTCCTTTAACACAAAGCACATTTCAGCTCCACTTGGACAGACATGTAAAAGGTATTAAAGAAAACCAAAAACAATCCCAACGAAATTATTACAGAAACAACTTGGCCACCATAAGCAACATCTTTGCAATTAAATAAAATCGCATTTGCTTTGTTAACAGTATATTTGATTTGGACATGCCCTTCCTCATATGTGTCCCTAGATACGCAGAAGGACAATAATATTTATGAAATCTAAAATCAAAATATAATATACTGTCCCTTTAAAATATTGTTTATGCGATTTCTGACCCTACCAAATGCAATAATGTTGAGATGAAAGAAGCAGTTGCAGTGTTGCCTGGCCTTTGTCAGTCTATTATCCCATATTAGAGTAACACAACAGACCTGGTGAGCTCCAGAGCAGGCACACATGCTCCAGGGCGGTATGCTCCAGCCCCACGGTACTCTTTGGCAAAGGTTAAGTCTTGGACACTGGCTCGACCCTCCAATACTTTGATGCACTGCCGCTGCACAAACTGCTTGACCTGGCTGATGTCCCGTGTGTCAAACAGCAGCTTAATGGACCGCTCTAGGATCTAAAAACACATGAAGCAGAGATACAGAACAGAACGTGGACAGTCCAATGTGCATATGGATTAGCTGCTGAGAGAGCAGTGTTGTGTGCGGTATGCAGAATACCTTGGAAACAGCAGGACAGCCATCTCGGCGCACGGTCTCTATACCTTTGGCATCAAAAACAGGCTTTATCTGGTCCAGGCTCTCGTACATGTATCCCACATAACGCTTTTTAGTCTGAAGCACGCAGGGGAGATACACCTGCACACAGTCTCAGTCAGTTCAAGCACACTTTCCACTGAGAGCCCACTGCAACACTCACCTTTTCAAACTTCAGTTTCACAGGTTTTGGGTTGGTAGCTGTCACAGCCTCAGCAATCTCATTCCCAATTTTAAAGGCCTGCTCTTTAGTGACTCCCTTCAGCAACACAAACATGCTGCAAAATCCAAGACATTACTCAACACTTATACATAGTGACAAAACAAAAATACATTGCGGACAAAGCTAGGTCCCAATAATCTGGATAACACCTACTGTATACTAGTACACTGCCAAAAATTGGAAATCACACTTTTTTGTCACTCATTTCAGAAAGTCAAAACTGCTGATTCAATAATAAAGTGAAGCATTCGAGCCTTTATTTCTTGAAATTTTGATGATTGGGCATTACAGATTATGAAAACACAAAATTTTGCACCTCAGAAAAATAGATTACACAAGGTCAACAAAATATCATAAAAAGAAATATTAGGCTTCTGAAAAGTATGTTCTTTTCTATGCACTCAATACTTTGATACAGTAATTCATGCCAAAGGAGACCTAACAATGCAATGACCTTTTGTGGCTTACCCTCCTTGCGGAGGGTGTCAATAAGTGTCTTCTGGATTGTGTAGTCCACTGACCCAGACACTGAATTAAACTGAATTAAAATTAAGGCTTGAATGTGTCATGAGTTTATATAATATATGAGTTTGACTTTCTGAATTGAGTGGCAAAAATGTTTCCATGATACTCAAAACTTTTGACATGTACTAGTATGTGCTTGTGTATTAATTTGGCCATGAGATATACAATTTTACTCCACACTATGGAAATAATAAAAAAGACACACAGAGATGGCCGCTTTTTTTTTTTTTGCATTGTCTGATTGTCAGGATGTTGGCTCTTGAGTTACCTGTCTGTATCTCCATAGACCACCTTTGCACCCCATTTCTTGGTCTCATTCACCATCTTGATAGCTCTTTCCAGTGTCTCCCTGGCTTTGTGAACAATGCTATCCCCCACCTATTAAAAACACACCATCAATGGACTTCTTCCATACAGGAACTGTGAGAGGATGCACCTACCTCAACACTGGGCATTCGTCCAGAGTAGTTTGCTGCAGTGTAACCAAATGTGACGTTGGCAATAAGTTTGAGGCCAAGCTGCCGTGCATCCAACAGCTTTAGCAGAGCCTTGTCGTTCTTGTAAGTCTTCATACATTGTTTAACCATGATACGAGTGTTGAGGATCTCCTCCAGCATGCTGGGCAGGATGCCTTTACGCACAGTTGACTGCAAAAAAAAAAGTATATTAACAAGCAGAATATCAGACTGATTGTAAGATCTAGAGTGCTTACCTTGACAAAAGCAATCCCATTGGGTGACACAGTGATCTCATGACGTAACTGGTGGAGGAGATAGGGGGGAACTCTGAGGGATGTACAGCCAAACTTAAACTCATCAGACCTAAAAAAGAAACTCAATTTAATGTCTCCGACAGATGTACTCAGGTAGCATCCAGTACTATGCAAGTTACATACAAAAAACTTTTACCCCTTGTGTGATTTTATCCAATTATTTTTTGTCTGTAATTCCAAGCATGTTGAATGTAAAATATGCCAAAGCCATAAATGTATTGATATAAGTGCTATCTGCGGTAATTGGTCCTAATCTCAACAAAATGTACACATCTTGAGGTTTGAATTTGGCTTGCCTTGAATTTGAATAAAGCATATAGAGCCATTTTAATCAGTAGGACTGCCTGTTACATCAATTTCCTCAAACTATGAAAGCAACAAACAACTTTCTTCAAGACCAGAAGTAACTCTGCAGTGCCTTACGTTCCAAGACTGTCCATGTGTCCCAAACAAGTGGAGTAGCAGTAGTTGTAGGCTATGACAATGGAAGGGTAAAGAGACTGGAAATCCAGCACCACCACAGAGTTACTGTAGAAGCGCGACTCTGGTTCCATAACCAAAGGAATGCACTGTGGCGCCCTCTGCTGGGCTCGCTGCTGCACACTTGGAGTCACAGGGATGTAATTAAGGGGCTTGGCCACACGCAGCATCATGGACTCTACCCGGTACTACAGCACCACCAGGACACACATAGCAACCAATCAAAGTAGAAAAGGTTAGGTAAAAGCACAGACAATTATCTAGTATATAGTGTCTTTATATTATTGAGACCTGTGAGCCACGGGTAAGAACATGGTAGAACTGGATGCCAAAGACTCTTGCCAGCTCACTGGTTCGGCCAACAATGTCCTGCTGCTGGAGAAGCTGCATGGAGCCCCGTACTCTACTGACATAGTGATCCACCATTTTCCACCTGTAATATACATGAACTTCAGTTAATGGCACATATAGTATTTGTTAGGGACTATATAAATTGTATACCCACACCTGTGGAGATCAGTGTTGTGGTCGAACCAGTCAGACAAAGTGCGATGGCTGTACAAAGGGAAGCGCTGGTGCAGTACATGGAATGCCACATTCTCAAAGGTATAGTTATTCAGTGCTACCTGTAAAGCAATACAGTTATACGCAAATTATAAAGCTACTCGGAAGAGTGGTTAAACATATCTGTCCAGTTGATCTAATATAACCTCCTGAATGATAGAGGAATTACACAGGACACATGATACGTGGCTAAAGATAATACATCAATTTAATATATAAAAATTGAGGATCATTAAAGCTGGGGTATCAGATTTTAAAACCATCAAAAAGACCAAAGTATGTGGTCTAAACTGTTACATATGGCCTGTGACTAACTTCTTCCTAGATCTCACAAATTCTTGGCACATGATTTTTTCAGGCACTATTACGACTCTAGAACAATCTTATTTAAGCGGGACAAAACACCTATACCCTGCACACAACCACATTTCAAATAGAGCCGTTTACTGGTACCTAAAAGAATAAAGAAGTGAATAAAGGGGAGGAGGTTTAAGGAACGGTGTGACTGGTCTAACAGGTTGGTACCCACACTTCAAACTCTGCCCCTACAGCCTGGTGTTTGTAATCAGAAACCCCAGCTTTAAGGGGCAGTTGGTGGAAATGAAACACCTGCCTCATATTTCATAATCCTCCACAGATTTAGCACGATACGCCCAACAATGTGAATTTCTGTCATGGTATCAGCGCCATACTCATCCCGTTCTGCAGCAAAGCGGTTGTCTTTGGAGTCGCCTAAAGACAATGAAAACAGTTTGACAGAGCCCAAAGCTATCATGTGTAAGTGAACAGAGTGCACAGCTTCAGAAAAGCTTGGCAGTACCTGGGACACGGGACAGTTGCTGACACAGGTCTACTCCCAGTGCAGATGAGCGCTGTAGGAGATAGCCCCAGGAGTGCATCTGAACCTCATACCCCAGCAGTATGTCAGGGTCATACCTGTCACACATCACACAGTGACCATAGTTCACAGACACCCCACCACACCCCACCAATTTCAACAGCAATGGCCTATGTTTTTTTGTGTTTCATTTTATGTGTGTGGAAAAAGCACCTTCTGACTATTGTCACAAGCTCATTAAACAGCATCAGCTCATTGGGCACATAGGTGAGCTGCAGACCAGTCACTCCTGAGCGTACCAAGAGGGGTGCACACCCTCGACGACCTGGGGACAAATACTGTTATGTTAATATTATTGTCACTCTTATTGAATTGCTGCAAGATTGTTGTATCACCTTGTGCCTGGTTTGGGTTTTCTGTGTCCACCACAATAGCCCCAGTGACCAGGTTGTCGGAGGCACCGGGCAGAGGGGCGTCCGAGCTCAGGCAGTAGAACAAAGCACAAATGGAATCAAATTCTGGATCAGGTTCCAGGTCACGGCGCGTCCGAGCATGCAACTCCAGGCCCATCGAAGTTATGTACTGCACCTAAAAGAGCAAACCAGACAAATTTGTTTTAGAGTTTGTACAAAGAGGTTGGGCTCATACATTTATCACATACTCCAAAACACAAATGATTGCATGCTTAGAAGTGCAATGCTGCACTCTACAGAAAAAATTAAATAATCAAAGTAATCACCACTTGAGATCAACTTCCACTAAATAAAGTACAAGTGTGAAAAATTTCAAAACTATTAAAAAGTCACTCAAGATAATAAGTTTCAGCTGACATGATGTAGAAAAAGACAGTCATCTGAACACCCTTTTTGATATTTCCTCTTTCATCCAGAAGTAATTTTCAGAAAATGACTTTCGGATGCTCCTTTGAAAAATTTTCTACATAGTACCACTCCTAGATAAATGAGATTGCGGATTAAAGTATTTAAAATTACATGATTTAAAAAAAAAAATCATTGGGCATTATTAATGGACACAAAAATACCATATGATTGATTATTATTTACATGTCCTAATTATTACATCCCCACTACTCACCTCATGTAGAGCTTTGGCCTCCTGCAGGTTCTGCATGCTTACTTTGAAGCCATATGAATTTGCTATGCTTGGTCCTTCAATTTGGGAATTCTCCTTTCTTGGTATATTCAGACTTGCAAACTGATTCTGTCAAAAACAGATAAAATTGTCAGCTGTACCTAGCTAGAGCCTAGGAGTTAACAAACTGTGAAGCACCTTGATTTGGGAACTAAGGATGAGCCTACGCAGAGGTTTGGCTTGGCTCTTCCTCCCCTGCTGTTCTCGCACACTGACAACATCCTCTACACAGTAATCACAATGGAGTTGTGACCAATGAGAACATCGCATCAATATTTCATTACTTAAACTACTAACTACTAAAAATGATGTTTGGTAAACTAGAGGTCGATAACTTCCTTTAAAAAAAGTTTGTTCAAGCAGTTAGGGAATTACAATCTAAATTTTAGGGTCAACCAATTAAAATGGAAAATTTCACTGTAAATAACAATGTAAACAATGGAAGAATGTTGAAACTGGTACTACCTTAGCATGGGCCTCAGTATCTTATTATCTAAGGCACCATGGGGAGCACGTAATGAATTCAATCAAAATATATACTGTCCAAGAATTGGGCCAAATACATTTTGATATTTTGAATATAGTAGTAGTAAATACTTTAAACTTATGATTAGAGAATGCTTTAGTAGTAAATAGTAACAAGTTAATGAATGTTGCTCTTACGCTCAGGGATGGGTGTGCTGCAGACAGGTGGGGTTTTCATGGCAAGGGGGCTGTCCTGGCTTTGAGGAGAGCTGGACCCCTTTAATGGGCGCCCTGACCACACGGGTGATTGTTGGCTGTTTTGTTTTGGCTTCTGCCATGGTGGAAGATCAGGGCTGTCAGGAGAAAGAACTTCCATGTCTTCTTCATCTATTACCAGATCAGTGTCTGAAGATTCGGAATTCTTTAGAGGAGAAATGGGTGCAGATGAGTACATCTTCCCATGCGGTGTCTCAGGAATGGGCTGGATAGCTGGCTGAGGCTGGGGTGCCTCCTGTTCTTCCGAAGCCCTTTTCTCTTTTTCCAATTGCCTGCGTCTTCTGTGTGCCTCCAGCCAGAGCTGCACGCGTTGCCTGCTTGGAGGGCTTTTACAGGGCAGCAGCATAACTTGTTTGTCGCCATCTGAGGATTGAGTTGGTCTTCTGGGCTTGAGGCCCACTGTGGCACAGGGTATGCTCATAGCTGAAAATGCCGTCTTCCAGAAATGCAGGCCATCGACAGACAATTCTCCAGTGAATTCTGGGAGCTCTGAGGTTAGTCTGGTGCCAACAGTCAGCTTACGGCCCCCAACTTCCCTGAAACCATCATTCACAAAATAGTTTTATACTTATTACAATTCACATTATCTTTGTTGATGGATGTAGTTTATACTTACATGGGCTTTCCCGGAGCATCAGAGGGATCGCTACAGAAGGGCTCCTCAAAGGTGGCCTCTGATATCTCCAAGTCTTTCAGTGTCCCACAGAGTTCTTCTCTGCTGGGTGGAGACATAAGGGGCTTCAGGATGTTGGTTCCCCGAGGACTGGCTCTGGCCTGAGATAGAGAACTGACAGAGCGGGGTGAGCTGCTAGGAGTGCTGGAGGTCAGGCCATCAATGCCCTCCAAGAGGTCACTGGTGGGAGAGATATCAGCAAAGGACACAGAAGTCAGGGGTAATGGATCCAGTGATGAGAAGAGAAGCTCCTTTCTCTCACAATGGAAGTCTTGGAAATGGCTGTGGGCCTCTCTTGATGTCAAGTCCCACTCTGTGCTTTTGACTTGGTCAGAGTCCAAGGAGAGGGTGGTTCCTGGCTCAGTGTTTTCTGGTCGGTCAAAGTCTTCTGGACAGACGCCAACTTTGTTAAGATCCTCTCCCTCTCCTAACACCCTGTTTCACAAAGACATACACTTTGTCATCACTGTAGTACAGCATGCTGTATAATAAATACATGTATTGAGTACTATGTTTAATTATTATGTCTGGCCAAGGAACTACTCAACTGAACACATATTTCATTTCAAGCACTACATGCACCGTATTCTGCAAATTTTGCTGTGGGGACCTTTAATGAGAACCCAAAAACTCACCTGACATTTTTCTTCTCTGAGACTAGAGTCTGGGGTGTGAGCCCATCCTGAGAAGCATCACTCAGAAACTTGAGGGGAAGGTTCTTATCAGTTAAGACAAACTGACTGCTGCTGTACGGGCAGCAGAGGTCTGCCTGGTCTATGGCGTTTATATCAAAGTTGTTGTGTGGAAGTTCTGGTGACAGACTCTCTTCTATGAACTTACAACTATCCAGGTGTGATTCTGAGAATGTGGGATTTTCAGCTTGTTTGTTGCTTCTTCTCCCTTTCCTAGACTTTTTGCATTTAGGAGCAGTAGATTTTGTAGATCTAAATTTGTAGTCATGCACTGGCAATTTCTGTTCTTGGGATCGTTTCTGCAGCATTTTCTTGAAAACAATCACACCAGGAGGGCCACTTGAGAGAGCTGGAAGTGGCCCATTCTGTTCAGATTCTGAGAGAGGAGACAGTGTCACAATTGCCTTAGACTGGTCTGCTTCTACACAAGTACCTGAAAGTCTGTTCTGATCAAACTGGGAAAAACAATTGTTCACTTCCATTATCGAGGCATCGCAGTCAATTTTTGGTTGTATGGATTCGGGTGCTGAGGTATTTGCATTCAACTCCTGTGAGCAAAGAGAAAGAGCTGTGTCCTCCTCAAGTGGGAGTGGCTGGGAGCTGTTTGTGGCTTTTGTTTGGTCTTTAGGCACCTGTGTCTTCTTTTTGCTGCATGTCCTTAGTCTAGTAAAGACCTTTGTCGTCTTTTCAATTCTTTTCAGTTTTTTTTTTCTTGTTGTTATATTTTTGGTCTCACAATCAAAAGATTTACCTAGACATTTACTAGTTCTTTGAGCAGAGGTTTTTGTGGGCTTGACAGCTGAACACTTCCTTGGTAGAGTTTTAGTGGAGTACACAGAAGCTGAACTTAGACAGGGGTCACTCAGGGGGTTTATCAAATGTTCAGGAATGGGGTTCTCTAACATTAGTGGGTCACTAGGGGACCAACATCTTGGAGGCGTAGAGTCTCTAGGGCTCAGAGATGTATCTGAGAGGTAGCCCAATTCCACCATGACATCAGAATAGTGAGAATCATGGTCCTGGGCCAACTCACAGTAGCAGGGTCGGGGAGGTGGCAGTGAGGGGAGACGCAGTCCTCTCTGACAGTCCCTTTCAGACAATTTAAATGGTGGTTTGTTTACATTTTTCAACACTTTTTTGACAGGTTTGCTCTTTCTTCTAATGTATTTTTTTGATTTTGTCTCAAAAATTGGAAACCTCAAAGCTGGAGATTCTGGGACTTTGGGCCAAAAGTCTTTCAGAGGGGCCAGTTTGTTGTATAGTTCCAACTTGTCGTGTGTTAACAAGACTCTCTGCTCCTCTGCTTGGATTTTGGCCACTTTAACTAGCATATTCTTCTCACCTTTGAACCTGTTAATTATGATGTACTTGATGATGACTGGTGGCTCTTTCCTGCAGCGCTTTTTGCTTTTGTAGTCTTGAGGAGAATTGTCTTTGGGACGGTCTGAGATAGAAGTGAGGTTTTTTACACCAGAGGCTTCCCCATCCTCAGTTTCACGGTTCATTTTACGTTTCGCTCTTAAAGCATACTTGCTTCCAGGAAGTGCACTAGTCACTACAGAGCCAACTTCTGCTGGGACAGTAGGGTCTTCAGAGCAGATGGGGGAACTTGGAGGAGGAGAGGGATCTATTGTAGCTTTAATCTTTTCATTCTTTTCATCAGTGTGTTCCTGATCACATTTGGTTACAGTCTCTGTTGTTGGATAATGTTTGCTCTCTTCTGCAGCTGTTGTTTGAGAATCATCTGTATATAATATGTTTGAATCAGCAGAAGCTGCTGCTGTGTCCAGCCCAGCAATAGCATGTGTGTTCTCAAGGGAACAATCTACTGGGTCCATTGCTACCTTCTTTTTGTTCAGCTTTAATCGTGATCTTCTGGGCTGAGTGTCTTCGAGCTTGTTGCAAGTATCAACCACTTTTTTGCTTCCAGATTTTTTCCTGTTGAGGCAGTTGGAGAGGATAACACTAGGGAAAAACTTATAATGAGCTTCTTGTTGTGCCACAATTGTCTTTTCAGTCTTGTTCTCCCTGTAGTCTTCATAGCAAATTTTGAGTTCCCCCACATGGCCCTCTTCACTGTGGTGCCCTGTCTTCTCTATCATAGTGGAATGGACCATAACCTTCATGTTGCTCTCCTTCTGACTAATCTCAAGATCTCCTTTAGTTGAACAGTTTCTCAACCCAGAATAACAAAATAATGTCCTGTGGTTTTGGAGCATAGGCAGACATTGTGTCTCCACACTCTTAAGACTGTCAAATGCATTACCATTTTTAGTAGCTTTTCCAGGACCAAATGGTAAAATTTCAAGATCAGCCTTGTCCAAACTAACAGAGGCATTTTTGAAGAGTGTTCCATTTCCTTCCTGACTGAGACTGTTGGGAGATGCTCCAGCTGCTCTTGCAGACTTAGAGGAAATAGGGTGTTTGACTGGTGGGATGTAAGGAATATCTTTGTTAACTCTAGATCCGCCTGGAAGATCACTGCTGGTATGAGTGTTGCCCGTTAGTTCAAAATGCTCATTGATAGGAGGCTCAGTCTCCTGCAACTGAGGGTGTTTGCAGTCCAAAGGAAATGCATTCCTCTTATTGTGCATCCTCTCTGTAAGTGATGACTGGCTCCTAGAGCTACTGTCTGTTAGAGATGAATCTGCAAACAAAACGAATGACTAAAGTCAGTTTTTACAAGCTGACTTAACAGTTATAACAGTTACTATATCAATGAGACAGGCAGGTAGTAGAACCTCCAACAGAAACAGTAGACAGTGCACAGTACATTCTAGATAGTATTCTCATCTAAATAAAATTCCTTGGGATTTTTTGAGAAGCTTACCACTGTTCTCATCAGCAGTTCCGTCCACTTGAGGGATGAACAGGTCAACCAGCTCAGAGTTATGCCTGCCCCAATCCATTTCTTCATCTGATGCCTCTTGTGGCTCTTCAGTAGGCATACTGCAAGAACCAAAGACACTAACCTTCAAAGACCAGTATTGGAATTTTAGTGAAGACAAAAGCAAAATATTACCTTGGATGAAGTAACAAATCAGGTGACTGACTGTCCCAGCGTTGTGACATGATAACACTAATCTCTGCATCCTCCTTGTCTGCATCTGGCTCCACCTCCTCTTCATCACTGTTGCCCTGGTAACTTCTGATACCTGAAAAGGGCTTTGGTGGAGAACATTGCTGACTCCTGCAGAAGGTATCATTCTCCAGGCTCGCCAAGTGGACCATCCCATTATCCTGGCTGTTTTCTGCACAAAACCCACATTGCAAAAGTGAAATGACAAAACAGAATCAGATGTATTGCTTGAAAACCCAAGATTACAATGCACATGTTATAAAATAACTGAATGGAACAAAAAGATTACATAAATTATATAATGTAGGTTTTGTGAATTAAAGTAGATTTCAATGTGTGACTGAGTATGTACCAATAAGTCAGCATATATTTGTATTCTAATATTTGGATTTAGCCAGAATATTTGGTGAACAACAATATGTGTATGTGTGTGTGTGTGTGTGTGTGTGTGTGTGTGTGCGTGTGTGTGTGTGCGTGTGTGTGTGTGCGTGTGTGTGTGTGTGTGTGTGTGCATAGGTCAAGCTACCATCAGGAATTTGGTTTGAGTTCTGAGTGAGCTGGAGGAACTCCTGACTGTTTTCAAGCAGATTCAAGATGGCTTCTTCATCCACAACAGCCTCCTCTGGAAACAAAGCCTGGCCTCTGGTCAAGTCTAGGGAGAAGGCAAGAAGTAAGAGCTGAGTTCACTGCTGATAGTACAGCATTGTGACATACCAGGTTGGGAGTCCCGATGTACCTCCAGCACATTAGCTGGTGTACATGGAGGCAACTCTAAAGTCTCTGAATGAATGGTGAGCTCAAAGTCTTCCTGCTCTGACTCAGACTGTTGTGTTCTGTACAGGAAACAAAAGATCACATATTTAGTGCACACTAATTACATTTGGCACTCTGAAAAGGTGGTAAAATGGCATTGGTTGTTACTTAAAACAACAACAACCAAGTACTAGTTTGAGTACTGAATGTTTCTTCTCTCAAACACATTGAGAATGTACTACTACTGTGCCTATATATTGAACACCATGTTGTCTATGCTGCCAGGAAGCAGGAGAGACACCTCCTTATATTGATGGAAACACACTTACATATCAAAGTCATTCTCCTTCAAAATCTCCCTCAGTCTCTGGAGAAAAATCCTTTCACTGTCAGTCGATGGGACCAAACCGCGGTCTGCAAAACATTCCACACAAGTCATTTAACTTCCAGCAAATGGATTATACTAATCTACAAAACAAAAGAACAGTTGTATGTTTCTTTTTTATACCCATCATACAGTGCAAGTTATAGTGTCACACATGTAAAGCAAAAACAATTGACTGCAGTTTTTGAGATGCATAGAAAGAATACATATTGATGATGCATAGACCTTTGTTTTGAGAAAAAAAACCCCACAATGGACTTAATTATCTCAGCCAAGGAGATTATGCGATCGAGTCGGTTTATTTATTTATTTATTGTCTTAAATAAAATTTTGGTGATGATCTGGATCCGGACCTGGAATCTGGATATACAATTTTAGTGAGATTTCTCGGAAACTACTGGCTGGATCTTCATGAAATTCTTGATCTTGGTGCAGGGACGACTCTGTAAAACTTTGGTGATGACTCCTGCATTACACATTAGCACATTTAAAAGTAAATCCTAACGCTATACCAATTTTTGTAGTTCCATTTTATTTTGCTTAACTGCAGTAATATAAAAGCAGCTCTAATGGTAGAAATGAGAAATGTTGTCCACATCATAGACTGTTTAAAAAAAGTGGACTAAGCAAGTGTGATGTCACCCATAACGTTTAGCATCACTCAAATGAGGCTTACAGGAGCAAATCTGGAGCCAGG
>JACN01153929.1:0-12785 GCA_000787155.1 Scartelaos histophorus | reverse complement strand
ATCTGATCTGGATTATAATCATGATCTTGTATCAGTGAGGTTCTCACAGCTGTTGTTGTGCAGATAACTTCCAGGATCAGATGAAGAGGGAGCTGTCGTATCGAGAGGAGATGGTGCAACAACTGCACATCGTCAGAGGTGAGACGTGATACACACTACACACACTACACACTACACACTACACACACTAGACACTACACACACTACAGACTACACACAACACACACTACACAATACACACTACACACACTAAACACAATACACACAACACACTACACACAACACACACAATATACTACACACTACACACACACTATACTACACACTACACACACACACACACTACTCACATACTAGTTTTCAGAAAGTCTATGGAAAAACTGAATGAGAAATGTTCTTCCAGAAGCAGAGTTCACTGTTGAGCTCCACTGCTCGGTGTTTTACAGTCTTCATAAAACTTCTCTAACTCTAACCATGTGACGTCAGGACAACGGTCACACTGGTCACACTGGTCACACTGGTCACACTGGTCACACTGGTCACACTGGTCACACTGGTCACACTGGTCACACTGGTCACACTGGTCACACTGGTCACACTGGTCACACTGGTCACACTGGTCACACTGGTCACACTGGTCACACTGGACACGCTGGTCACACCAGTCACACTGGACACACCGGTCACACTGGACACACTGGTCACACTGGACACACTGGACACACCGGTCACACTGGACCAGGCACAAACAGACTTTAACATTGAATGTGTTTTTCTCGTGTTTTAAGTCACACATTTTCTGCCTGGATCTGGACATTCACAAAAGCAGAAAAAAATGCAGGAAAATCCTGAGCTGCAAATGCACCACAGTCACGTGTGTGTTCAGTGTTGTGTCTTGTTGTGTTTGTGAATGAATGAATTTGGTTTTGGTGTATCCATAAAATCTGCCCGTCCTGAAAAGGCAGAACAAGATCTCCAGAGTTTGACTTGGGTCCTAAACCCAGACGTGCTGAATGTTCTTCTGTAGACCTTGTTCTTCTGTAGACCTTGTTCTTCTGTAGACCTTGTTCTTCTGTAGACCTTGTTCTTCTGTAGACCTTGTTCTGCTGTAGACCTTGTTCTTCTGTAGACCTTGTTCTGCTGTAGACCTTGTTCTGCTGTAGACCTTGTTCTTCTGTAGACCTTGTTCTGCTGTAGACCTTGTTCTGCTGTAGACCTTGTTCTTCTGTAGACCTTGTTCTGCTGTAGACCTTGTTCTGCTGTAGACCTTTCACACAGCAGATGTGTTTTCATGATGTTTCATGTGTTCATTATTAACTGCCTTTGTTTGCCTCAGAAGCTCACGACGCGTTACATCATTTCTCGTGTAAGATGTTGACCCCTCGGCACTGCGCTGGCTCCTGCACCTTCAAGTCTCCTCTGATGCCTCCATGACGCTCGACCCCCTGAACGGACCCCGACCCCTCAGAGACTGAAACAGGCCTATTTCCTGTGACATTTGTACACACGATTCTTCACTTCTGTGTTCTTTCTGTTTTAATAGACTAAATTATCATCAATATGTATTATTTGTGGCAAAGTGCAATGACAATATACAAATGTCTGGTGTACCAGGCCGTGTGTGGGCCCATGTCAGTCTGTGGTTTGGATTTGAGTTGTGACAGCTGCTCTCTCTTTCTCTTTCTCTTTCTCTTTCTCTTTCTCTTTCTCTTTCTCTTTCTCTTCTTCACACTCTCACATTTTCAGACCTTCTTCTATCTCTAGTTCAATTTTCAGTCAAATTTCTAAGGCTTGAGGGAAACGAACATATTGAATGCACTTTATAATGTTACAAAAACTGAACCCCGTCACGTTGACCTCCTCCAAAATCTGCTCTTCACGACTCTGGATCTTCGTCCTTTGAGGCTGCAGCAGAGCGACTCAAGCAAATGATGAGATGAGCTACTCGTTCTTATTTATGTTTCTTTGAATCTCTAAAGAATAAATGGTTTTAAATAAAACAAAGTGTGTGATTTATTACAAAAGGAAATATTGTCAGTGTCTTTATTTTATATTTGTATTTCAGCTTAACTTTATAAACGTAACAGGTTTGGACTAAATGTGTCAAATGTGTGAGATCAGAGAGCATCAGCAGGAGCCCGGGTTCTGTCCTGGTTCTGTCCTGATTTCATCCTGTTTTTTTTAGGGTTTTTTTTTTAAATTGGTTTTGTCCTGGCTCTGGCCTGGCTCTGAACTGGTTCCGTACTGGTTTTCTCCTGATTCAGTCCTGGTTCAGTCCTGGTTCAGTCCTGGTTCAGTCCTGGTTCAGTCCTGGTTCTGTCCTGGTTCAGTCCTGGTTCAGTCCTGATTCAGTCCTGGTAGAGTGCTGGTTCTGTCTGGTTTTTGTCCTGGTTTAGTCCTGGTTGTCCTGATTTTGTTCTGATTCTGTTCTGGTTCAGTCCTGGTTCTATCCTGGTCCTGTCCCGGTTTTGTGTCTGTTCTGGTTCTGTCCTGTTTTTTTGTTGTTTTTTTTTCCTGGTTCTGTCCTGGTTCTGTCCGGGTTTTGTCCTGGTTCTGTCCTGGTTCTGTCCTGGTTCTGTCCTGGTTCTGTCCTGGTTTAGACCTGGTTCTGTCCTTTCTTTCTCCTGATTCTTTATTTTTCCCTGTTTTTTCCCTGACTCTGTCCTGGTTCTGTCCTGGTTTAGTCCTGGTTCAGTCCTGATTCAGTCCTGGTTTAGTCCTGGTTCTGTCCTGGTTTAGTCCTGGTTTAGTCCTGATTCAGTCCTGGTTTAGTCCTGGTTCTGTTCTGGTTTAGTCCTGGTTCTGTCCTGGTTCAGTTCTGGTTTCGACCTGGTTTTGTGTTTGGTGGTGGCGGCCTCTGCTGGACTCTTGTGAAACTGCAGGGCGTCCCTAGAGGATGGCTGTTGCGCATGCGCATCAGTATAACAAGATGGCGGAGAGTGCGGAACTGAAGGTAAAGCGTTAGCCACATTAGCTTTAAAAATCTGTGTCCTGAGGAGTTCTGTTGGACTTTTATTCCATTTGACTGTTGTCTTTTAACATTAAGGAGTACTGAATATAGAAGATGGGTCCATTTCCTCCGACATTTACAGAAAAATAAAGCAGAGCCCAAGTGTTAGCCGCTGCTAGCCTGTTAGCTTTAGCTTTGTTATTGTTGCGGACAGTCCGTGAGACTCTCCCCGGGACCAGCGGGGCCAGCGGGACCGTCTGACAAACACAAGGGGCACATTCATGTTATTGTGTCCCACAGAGTGTCTATAATCCTCTGGACCCGTGACAGTTCGGTGTTTTATCTCAGACTGAGGTTTGCGTCAAACGGGCTCCGGCTAAACCCGAAACCCGCGCGTTTCTGTGACAGCGACAGGAAAAATGAGAATAAACTCAGATTATAGTTATAAAGATGTTGTTGTCTGATAAATATGTTGACGCCACTTTCTCATTAAACTGATAAACGTGTTAAAGTTTGATCTGAGCTGGAGCTGAGGCCGAGTCCTGACCCCTCACTCACTTTGACTTTTTATCACTCACTTTGGCTTTTTATCACTCACTTTGTTTTTTTAATCACTCCTTCTGTCTTTTAATCACCGCTTTTGTCTTATAATCACTTCTTTTGTTAAACTGCTGACAGTACTAAAGTGCCCGGTGGTCTGTGTGTTTTACCTTTAAGTATTGGCTCATTTGATTTCATGCTCTGCAAAAACCTTAAAATATAAACACTTAAATCTGTCAGAAAATGACTTAAAAGTAGTGAAATTATCTGTCCATGCAGCAAGATCACACGGCAAGTTCTTTTAAAATAAAATCCCTCTAGACTAGAATGAAGCATCTCAGAACTAATAAGTAGAGAATAAATCTGAAAACCTCAACCTGATAGAAGTTTTCAGAGAAATTTGCATTGTGGCCGCTTCATTTTTATTCTATGTCAGGATCATTGATAATAATTGGTGGTAAAGGTGAAGGTTGACAGATGTAAAAGAGTCTTGAAGTATTAGACTGGATTACAGGATTGGCTGTGTTTTACTCTGAATTGTCAAAAGGAACGGTGTTAATACATGTGCAGTTTGTCTTTTGTCTAAACTGACTTCTCTGACCTTCAGCAAATGGTGATGAGCCTCCGTGTGTCGGAGCTGCAGGTTCTGCTGGGGTACGCGGGCCGAAATAAACACGGACGTAAACATGAACTTTTGACCAAAGCGCTTCACCTGCTCAAAGCCGGCTGTAGTCCGGCCGTCCAGATGAAGATCAAGGAGCTGTACAGACGCAGGTTTCCCACTAAAATGGTGTCCCCCGTGGACCTGTCGCTGCCCGGGGTGCACTCTGCCGCCAGCCTGAGCGCGGGCCTGGCACAGCTGGGCTCTCCGTCGCCTCTGCTTCCCGTGTCTTTGCTCGGACCCAAACACGAGCTGAGCCTGCCGCACCTGCCTTCTGCCCTGCACCCCGTCCACCCGGACGTCAAGCTCCAGAGGCTGCCTTTCTACGACCTGCTGGACGAGCTCATCAAACCCACCAGCCTCGGTATGTCCTCGATCGGCCCATTTAGACTCAAACTCAGACATTGACAAACTTTATTGATCCACAAGGAAATTATTTGGACACAGGAGGTCACATGTCACAATATAATATAAGAACACACAGTAAATATGCAAATGGTAATAATAAATTCTAAATAAGTAGCAAAAATAGCAAGAGACAGAAGTCAAATAAGATGTAATTATATAAATACAAATCTACAAGTCAAAATAAAATAGAAAAATAACTAATACAATATAAATGTAAAGCTTTAAACCCTGTTTCTAGCTTTCAACTGTGTGTAGTGACAGTTATGACTGTGAGATCAGTGTGACGGGACTGGGTGTAAATATGGAACTCAAAAATATACTTTTTTTTTTGAGGTTTATATCAATGTGATTATTTAACATCAGATTTCAGTGGTGTCGTGTGCAGGGGGCAGACAGAGGTCAGTCGAGTGTCTCAGTGGTCACAGAGCAGAGCTTTAGTTCTTCTGGTTTTATTGTCTCGTCAGTTTGACATTTGGATTTAAATATTGTACCAGAAGAACCCTGCTGTGTCTTTGCCATCTCAAGATGAAATGAGCTGTTTCTTTATTCTAATTGAAAGGAAAATGTGATTATAGATTGTTCATATGAGACTTTTACTGGTAGGTCTTTGTAGAGAGACTTGTACCTGTACCTGACCTGTGACCTATGAACTGACCTGTGACCTGTGCTGTAGCTCACAGTGGTGCCTTTGCCCTGTGACACTCACTGTTAAGTTTTGTTCCTTTGTGAATCATTGGCGTGTTTAGCCTCGGACAGCAGTCAGCGCTTCCAGGAGGCCTGTTACGCTTTTGCGCTGACGCCTCAGCAGGTCCAACAGATCAGCAGCTCCATGTGAGTCGGACTCAGTCAGTGACATAACGACACGTGACTGGGACGAACTGTACTGACCTGATGTTTTATTCTTCAGGGACATATCAGGGACCAAGTGCGACTTCGCGGTCCAGGTGCAGTTGAGGTGGGTTCAGTGTGTAAACCTTTTATTAAAACATCTGGATTAGTGTGAGCACACAGAAAGTGACTCCCACATCCATCCAACCGGCTGCCACTGCTGCTGCAACACTTTCATTGTCTTACATTTTATTTTTCCTTTTTGCCTTTTAAATTTGATGTTGTAACTCTTGTGTTCAGGTTTTGCTTATCAGAAACGAGCTGCCCACAGGAGGATCACTTTCCTCCCAATCTCTGTGTCAAAGTCAATGGAAAACCCTGTAACCTCCCGGTGAGTGAAGAGTGAAGCCGCCTCCGTCTCTCTCCAGGTCACTCTTTCACCGTGACTCGTGTTTTTCAGGGATACCTTCCTCCAACCAAAAACGGTGTTGAACCAAAAAGACCCAGTCGCCCCATTAACATCACGTCTCTGGTGCGTCTGTCCACGACCGTCCCCAACACTATCGTGGTGTCGTGGACATCAGAAATCGGGAGGGTGAGACGTCACTGCAGAGACACACTAACCACGTTTACATGAGAGTTTTAATTCTGAATAAAATAATTGAATTATTCTCTTTAATTAAATAAAGGATATTTTTCCATGGAAACCTCAATTTGTAATTATTATTTCCATGTAAACGCCAAGGATAATATTTTAATTCCAAACTATTTAATTCAGAACGTGGCCACTGTGTTGTTTAATGTGTCTGAGTGGAGTGTGTGTGTTTGGAGCAGAGTTTCTCCATGGCCGTGTACCTGGTGAGGCAGCAGTCGTCCGCGGTTCTGCTGCAGAGGCTACGAGCCAAAGGGATCAGGAACCCGGATCACTCCAGAGCCCTGAGTGAGTTTCTGTAGACTGTTTATTGTGCGATTATAGAAGCACCCGTAATGTTTAAGGTGCCTCTGCTTTATTATTCATGTTCATGATGTTATTGGAGCTCTGTGTCTAAATATGATAAATAAAACAGATTTACAACTGCTGTTTTTTTTTTTCTCCCAAAGTCAAAGAGAAACTCACGGCGGATCCAGAGAGCGAGATCGCCACCACCAGTCTGCGAGTGTCTCTGCTCTGCCCTGTAAATATAAGATTTTATACTTTTTAACTGTGCTTTTTTATCAGAGGGTCAGAGACAGGATTATGTGGACATTCAGTCATGTTTTTAGTAGATTCTTGGTTCTTCCTTGTTGCCCAAACACATTCCTGTGCATGTTCTGTACAAAACTCCCATGTTCTAATATTGTTCCTCACCACACTTGCCTGAAGAGGTTCTAGAGTCGTCCATTAGCGGTTCGAGTCTGTACGAGGCTCCACCCCCATGTTCCTGCATGACAATTCTCCAGAAATACACAAAAACATGATGCAAAACTGTTCACAGCAACTAGACAAACCTGATGTGATGTGCAGGATTTTCATTAGTGTGACGTATGAGTGTGTGATAGAGCTCTGAAGGGGGAGGGACTTAGCACAGGGAGTGAAGGGAGGAGAGACTCAGAGTGACAAAAACAAAAGTGAAACGTATAAAATCTATCTGTGAATGCCGTCTTTAGTACACCAGAGAAGTAAATACCCCCTGCCTACTACCCCAGAGAAGTGAAATAACCCTCTTGGACATGTACGTGTGTCTGAGTTTGTGTTGAATAGTGAATAATCTGGAGTTTGTGTGTTGAATAGTGAATAATCTGGAGGTGTTTTTTCAGTTGGGGAAGATGCGTCTGACCATCCCGTGCCGCTCGGTGACCTGCTCTCACCTGCAGTGCTTCGACGCCACGCTCTACCTCCAGATGAACGAGAAGAAGCCCACCTGGGTCTGTCCTGTGTGCGACAAGAAGGCCCCGTACGAACACCTCATTATAGACGGGTGAGAGACACAACCACACGCAACTCTGCACACATACACACTCTGCACACAAGAGAGTTTTACACAAATCAAGAAGCAATTTGTGATGAAGAGTTGAAAAATCTGCTGCCAATTTTAGCAATTTAGTTTAGCAGCTTTTTTAGGGGAGTAGTTGGGGAATATTTTAAACATATTCTATACAACAGCAGAATGAAAGTGTTTTCTCATGTTTTTATTCTTGAGAAAACAGCCTCGGAGTCTGGCCCAGTGTACTGTCTGGTTGCTATGGTAACAGTTATGAAATTCCCAGGAGATGATGTCATGATTTCCAGCCAGAAATAAAATTTGAGTCCTAAAAATTGCTGGAAAAACTGTAACATTTTTATAGACATTTTTAGCTAAATCTTGAATAAAATGTTTTAGTGAAATGAAAACAAACCAAGAGCTCTACCCAAAACTACCAGACTGAGACCTGGTTTAGACCTGGTTTAGGCCCGGAATAGTCCTGTTCAACACTGAGAACAGTGGAGAACCAGGTTGTTCTACCTGAGAACTGTGAGCTCAGCCCCAAAGACCTCAAAGCCATTGGTAAAGCAGCAGCTAAAAGCCTGCTGAAAGAGATGAGCTCTGCGTCCTCACTGTTCTCACACAGTGACATGGAGGCCACGGTGGAACAACATCTCACCATTCAACTCCACTGTTTCTTGGCCAATTCTACGTCCCGACGATCAGGCTTCTTTTCAGTGCTGAGGAAGATCATGAGGAGCAACTTGATCCCCAAAGGTCCTCTCGCCACCTACCTGTTATCCCGCCCAGTCCACTAAGTCAACTATAGGAGGGAGGGGAAGGGCGCGTTTAGTCCAGGTTTTAGACCTGGTTTAGACCTGGTTCATACCTGGCTTAGTCCAGGTTTTAGACCTGGTTTAGACCTGGTTTATACCTGGCTTAGTCCAGGTTTTAGACCTCGTTTAGACCTGGTTTATACCTGGCTTAGTCCAGGTTTTAGACCTCGTTTAGACCTGGTTTATACCTGGCTTAGTCCAGGTTTTAGACCTGGTTTAGACCTGGTTTAGTCCAGGTTTTAGACCTCGTTTAGACCTGGTTTAGACCTGGTTTAGATCTGGTTTAGACCTGGTTTAGGCCTGGAATAGACCTGGAATAATTCCGTTATAGACCTGGTTTAGACCCGCTTTGGACCCGGTTTAGTCCTGGTTTTGACCTGGTTTAGACCTGGTTTAGACCTGGTTTAGACCTGGTTTAGACCTGGATTCGACCTGGAATTGTCCTGTTATGGTCCATGTTGACCCCATAAATGAGCCAGAATAAAGTTGTGTTTAATTCTTGTTTTTTCAGCCTGTTCATGGAGATTCTGAGCAGCTGCTCCGACTGTGATGAGATCCAGTTTAAAGAGGACGGGAGCTGGTGTCCGATGAGGTCCAAGAAGGAGGTGCAGGAAGTGTCGGGGTACAACGGCGTGGGCACAGGTAGGATCTTACAACGTCTGAGCTTCAGAACACACACGTGATCCTGACCCTGTGCTCCTCTGCTCAGATTTATCTCGGACAGAATCCCACGAGCAGAAGAGGTCACACGACGGCAAAAAGAAAGTGGATGTGATCGATCTGACCCTGGACAGTTCGTCAGAAGAAGAGGACGAGCCGCCTCTGAAGAGACCCTGCCCCTCCCTGTCCCCCGTGTCCCCGCCCATCAACAAGGGGTACGTCTGCTCCGAGAATTATTCTGAGATATAAAGATGCAGAATTGTTTATTCATGTACACTCGTCCTATTTTCAGTTTGAGAGAAAAACTCTAAAGCCTAAATGTGCAGGTTTGTGTGTTAAACGTGTGAATAAGATAAAACACAACTCCAGGTCTGTTTGAGATGAGGAAACGACATGAGAACATCAGAGAATAGTTTAAAATGTGACCTTAAAATAAACCACATAAATAAATACACAGAGAAAAGACCAAATGCTTTTGTTTCTGTTTCTGATGGTGTGTTTTTCTCTGTAGAGTTTTGAACCTGCACCAGAGCTCCCCTGTGACCCGGGCTCCCAGCATGCCCCCTGTGGAGAGCAGCTACATCCCCCCACCCCCTCCCCTCATCCAGGACTATCGCCACTACTACCACACGACCAGCGACCTGCCCGGTGAGTGCCCGGCACCCGGGGGGCACATGAGAAACGCAATATTCTGCAGAATATTCACTGTGGGAAGAGTTTATGTTCTAATGAAAAAGTGAGACTCACGTACAGAAAATGTCATAAAACTCGTCTAAAACAAAAGCAGCCGCTTCAGTCCCTGCATGAGCTCAAATGATAAATTGTTTATTTAATAATTCCAAATGAGCTTAACCGTCGGAGTCGACCCCGGAGCTGGACCAGACCCAGATCTGGTCTAGACTCAACTACTGCAGCGAGACAAGTCCCCAGGCTCTTGAAGGACGATTCTTATGGAGAACCTCCAGCTCATTTTTATTTGGACAGTTTCATTTTTATTTATTTGAACAAGAATATGAGACGTATAACAAACTGCAACATTTATAGCCATGGATCTTTCTCAGTGTACGTCCCATCGACCGTTTATGTAAATACTCATTTCTAAACCACTGCGTTCCAGACAGAACCCGGGGCCCCTCTGCTGCTTCAGGTTCCTCACTCTGGTCCTAAATGTTCTTGTTAATGCCATTATCTTACTATGACTATATACTATTTCACCATTTTGTCTCTAAATCAAATCCTGTTCCTAATTCTTTCCTCTAACTGCTGGCCTCAGTGAGCTTCATTTACAGCCAAACGCTGTGGTCCATTTGTAGAAGAACTTTTACAGAACAGCAAAAAACACACTGGGTTCACATGATGATTTGATCATTTACAAAGGCAAACGCAGGTCCTCACTCCTGCTTCATCAGCCTCTTCTCTTTAGGTCTAAACCCGCCCCAGTCCAAGTCCAGTTCCAGCTCAGGGCTTCAGGAGCTCCAGATCTTCATCTTGTTTTCAGATTTATTCTCTGCTCACTCGTTCAGAGACGATCTAGTCTAGATTCTAGAGTCTAGATAGAGACAGAACCAGACAGTGACAGTGTAAAGTTATCATTGTGGTAAATATAATATTATGTGTTTTTTTTTTCTTCCAGAATTAAATTTCTTCTCGTTCCTTCAAGGTGACAATCAGGTACGTTTAACACTGTTCTCTGATCTGTTCTGATGGACCAGACCGCACAAGTTCACACACAAACCTGCACATTTAACATGAAATCTTCTAGCAAAACACAAAACACTCTGTTCCACCTGGTGATGTCATCGTGTGGTGATACAGGAAGTGCTCCACTGTGTTTTTAAACTCCACACACCTTCACTACAATCATCTGGATCAGTTCAGTCCTGGAATTTCTAGTCTCTCGTGAACAAAAGGTAAAAGGAACTGTTGACTATCACTTCATGACATCACACGGTGGAACAGAGCGTTTGGAGATTGGGAAACAGAGTAATAATAAAGAGTCAAACGTGAATGAAACAAAGACGACTCCAGCTCTGAGTGTGAGGAACGTGAGGAACATCAGAACATGATTGAGTTTTCTGTGTTTGTGCTGCAGCGTCAGAACACGTCTTCTCTCCTAGAGGAACGTAACAATAATGAGATTGGACTGAGTTTTCTGTCGTCTGCAGCGTTAGAACTTAAATCTCTTTGGTTTAATATAATATTGTGGCGGTTCTGTCCTTCAGCAGCGTTAGAACGTGTGTTAAATCTCTTTGGTTTAATGTATCGTGACGGTTCTGTGTCCTTCAGCATTATAACATGGTGATGGCCGCTGCCGCCGCCTCCGCCTCCTCCTCGGAGGAGCACGAGCTGCTGCTCAGTCGGTTCCTGCCTTACAGCTCGGCTCAGGTGATGCGCGAGCAGGGCTCGGGGGGCAGTTCTCTGGGAGTGACGGGCAGCAGTAACAGCGGCAGCAGCTCCAGCCTGGTGTCGTCCGGCAGCCTGAGGGACAAAGAGAGGGACGTGACGGGACTGTCCCGCTCGTCCGTGGAGGCCGCCGCCGCCGTAGCCGCCATTTATGGATCCATGTCAGACGTGATCTCTCTGGACTAGGACTTTGGACTGATGAACTGTGGAGGTGTGTAAATACAGAGGAGAGAATACAGCGCTATGTACAGAGAGAAAATCTATTTTCAATGGGACTTATCGTGTATATAACTTAGACGCTCGGCCGACTTACTTCAGTTATTTTTCTGTGAACACTGAAGACTTTTTCACACCTCCCCATGTGGCCCTATAATTATTCTACCTTTTCTACTCAGTTTTTACCGTTTTGTTCCAATATTTCATGTCAGCGGCATTATGTTAGTATAATGTTATAATCTGCACACGTCGTATAACATTACATGTAGAATGTGAAGTGGCCGTAGAGGCGGATGCAACCAGACCACGCTTAATAATATTATCATTTGTGACTGATTCAACTCCTCATTTTACTGTAGACTGTCTGTTTTTAAATTATTTTTTCTCATATTTATGATTCAAGTTATTGGGTAGATGCTGTTGACGCATTCCCTCTGCCTTAGACATGTTCTCCTCTCCGTCTGCAATTGTTCTGTTTTCTTTTCAAGCGCTTAAAGGAGCAAACTAAATCCTTCCATTACAGCATTTGGCTTGAAGACCTTCTCCAGCGTCACCTGTTCAGACTCTGACGCGCCGTGAACAGCAGGGGGCGCTGTAGCTCTCTGCAGACACAGATGAAGGAGGTTCTGTTGTATCTACATTGACTCCAGTTGTTGACCAGTGTTGGGCTTTGCATGTGCAGGCTCCAGGCTCAGACCCATCGGCTTTTCTCTGGTTCTGAGCTCGTTTCTCTGATTCTAAAATCTTCTCTCTGGTTTTAAATCTTTTCTCTGGTTCTGAATCTTTCTCAGTATTTTCCAGCTGCCTCCAAGAGAACGGACGTTTGAACTCCACCCATTCATTTGAACTCCACCTGCATTACTGAGTTGTGCTTATCAGATTTATTTATTTACTATATATTTTCAGCATATGTTTGATTTGTGAAAATGCATTGCTGTCAATGTATGTGATTTTCTTTTGTAATTATATAATTAATATTTAAAGAGTCTCTGATCTGTGCCCCGCCCACTTTGTTCAGATCTGATCCTGGGTCAGTTCTCGCTCGCAGACCTGAGCTCATAAACACTTCAATTATTCAATATTAACAAAACCAAAAAGTCTTAAATTGTAGTTTAAGCGGAAATGAAGGATTTCTAATTGAAAAAGTGAAATATTCAGTGTGTTTGATTTGAATGAAGAAGTCACATGTAACAAATATAATTCTGATGCATTTTTAGAAGCAGAATCTTCAGAGTAAAACTAAAAACAAACACAGAAACCGAATCTGAAATTACATCTGTTCTGGAGGAGATTTACATTTGTGAATTCTAACCACAAACCCGCGCTAAAAACAAACCTGC